>JAOTRH010120345.1:0-14816 GCA_034768845.1 Heliamphora exappendiculata
AAATGTGTTAACACTTTTATTTTGAAAATATAAAATATTATCCATTTAAAAATATTTATTTTTAAAAAATAAATTATAAAAATCATCAAAATCAAATTAAAGAGCCATTGGGCTAACAAGGTCTTTACTAGGTTTGTCTTCAAATTGTGATGTTTTTTACGACATTCAAGTGTGTTTAAGACCTATTGATCACGCATATGGCTTGCCATGTGTATTTGTGGACACATCTCGTAAGGAAGCATACTCAATTCCTCTGAGATTTCAACTTGATAGATCTTTTAACTCACTATTCACTTGTTTCATACTGAGCTGGTTTAATGTGTTGATCTCTTGAGTTACGATTTTGGGGATTTTTTTTGTTTAGGTTTTCTAGTTGTTTCATTTCTATGTCTCTTTTAAAAACTATAGTTTTAAATGCCAGTACAAGTTGCTCCTGTGAAAGTCTCTAAGTTGGGCTTCTTTAGTATTTGTCAATGTTAATCCACCACTCGAGCAGCTCTTTTCAAGCGCAAATGTTGTCTTCATCTCTTTTTGCCTCTACCATCTCATCGCTCGAGCGGCCATTCGGCGCTCAAGCGACCACAGCTTAGTGGCCTTTTTGTCTCCCCTCCACTTGAGCGGACCCCAACGCGCTGGAGCCGACTATCGCGATCTAGTTTTTAAAAAATAGGGCATCGCGAGATTTTTGTTTCACTTTTTCAAAATCTCTCTCAACCACTCTCAACACCTCTCTCTTGTGCGAATACCTTGGCTCAATTTCTCTTGCTTAAGCCTCGAATTAATCCTCTCAAAGGTAAGATTCAATCTTTTTGGCTTGTTTGGGCTCGGCGACTAGGGTTTTTTGAACTACGGTTTAGTTTTTCATGTTTTTTTTTCATCTAAGGGTTGAATCGTTCTTTATGCATGTCTTGTGTTTTGTGCATCAATATTGTTGGATTTCATGATCTTTGAATCAAAATCAAGATCTTTTCGATTTGGGGTTGCGATTTTGTATTTGCCACCAAACCTAGGGTTTCGATTTTGCTAGAACTAGAAGGTTATTTGTATCTTCTCCTGTCCATTCCATTTATTGCGTGTATTTTTTCCTCGTGTGTGCGTTTTAGACTCACAATTTGAACCTAGGGTTTAGAATTGGTTTCTTTTTTGTTTTTCTTGTTATATATATCTCATGCCTTCTGTACCTCTGTGTTTCTTGTGTATTCATCACTGTGTGTGTTTTTTTCCTTCGGTTCTTGATTCCAAATTGTCTCACGGTCTTGAGATTTTTTGATTGTGCTTTTTTTCGTGTTTGAGTTGGTTCGAAGGCTATACAATTGTTCTTATCAGTGAGTTTTGATTATTCATACAATCGTTTTGAGTTGATTGCACTATGTCCCTATAAATTTAGAGCATGCATGCTCAATTGTTGATGAACTAATTTGCCTGTTCCTTATTTATCTGCGATAGATTGTTTTTCTCTTTGACAATTTGTGTAGGTAATACTTATCACTTCCCTTGTGTTATCTTGCAGGACCATGCCTCCCAAAACTAAGAAGACGGCTGGTTGATCCCAAACTCAATTTGATCGCTCTTGGTTCCGCTCCTTAGAAGAAGAAGAGTGGTAAAACATCATATTTGCCGATCGGCCACTTCGATTGGAGAAAAAGATAATCCCGTTTGATTTTTCAAATCTTCAGATTCCTCATATTTTTGAGAAATTAGGATGGACACATTACATCCAAGTTGAGGGGTAGGTAATGATCGAACTAGTTCGGGAATTTTACTCCAAAATGTATGAACTCGAAACCCCGAACCTAAGTTTTAAAACCTATGTACGTGGCTACACGATTGAGATGTCCCCTAACACACTGGCCAAGTACATGGGTTATGACACTTCCATTCATGATACCTATCCCCTTATACCAAATCCTCCTAAATTCTCCTTTGATGCGATTACCGCCACGCTATGTGGCAAACCAAGACCTTGAGCGAGAGGGTACATTTATCAAAAGGATTTAACACCTGCCTTTTGGTTGTTGAACCTTATTATGAGTGTTAATATTGACCCCAGAGGTCATGTGTCTGACCTAAGCTATGAGCGAGGGTATGAGTTGTTTCTGATTAGCCATGGTAAAAATATCTGCCTTGCCTCTATCTTTCTACAGGCAATGCTTTGAGTTGCCCTGGCAACAAAACCGTTGCCTTACCCTATGGTTTGTTTTTATCAAATTACCTTCGTTCTCTATCCAACTTTCGCCAACCCCCTCACATTACCCTTGAGCGTACCTCTAAATCCATCGGCCGTCACACTTTTTTCGAAAGTGTTGCTCATATTGCACCCAGTCTTGCCCCGAACGACTCCGAGGAGGAGGATGATGACACTGATGACATTCTTAGCGCCTCCACACCGTTTGTTTTTTAGGGGGAGTCCTCCTAGTCTTCACTCACCGCCTGATTGTTATCTCTTGAAGCCAAGGAAGATGATTTGCATACAATTATGCTCACCCGATTCAATCAACTAGAGGCTTTGCTCTGAGGACATCCTGCAAGTGGTGTCGACACTTCATAGTTCTTTTTTTCGGGTTCCACAAAGGGGGAGGAAACACATTTTTATTGGATGGTATGGTATACTTTTTATTGGTTGGTATATTTTTTGAGATACATTGATACATCGATAGGTGGTGTCGACACTTCATAGTTCTTTTTTTCGGGTTCCACAAAGGGGGAGGAAACACATTTTTATTGGATGGTATGGTATACTTTTTATTGGTTGGTATATTTTTTGAGATACATTGATACATCGATAGGTGGATTTGATGGGTTGATACATTTACCGGTGGATATATTTTATTTTATTTTTTGGGTATACTTGATGGCTATGGAGGTTTTTTTTTTTTGGATATGTTTCAATTGCACGTAAGTTCTATAATGATCATTTTTAATGAATGCATGCAATTTAGGTTTTTTTTGGGACTATTTATACTTCTGTTTAATTTTTCAGTTTTGGTTTGTTTTTTCTTTTTTTCTTTAAAGGATTGGAAAAAGAAGTTTTTGTTAAAGAACTGTGTTTAAAAGATTGTGGGTTGTGTTAGGTAATGTTGTGTTCACATAGAATTGTCAAGTGAGAGATTATAAAGAAATTATTTTTATAATAAATTTCTTAATTTCTTTTTATGACAATTCAATGTGGTATAATGTGTTTATAACTCCTTTCTATTAGGATTAGCTTAATGAGAGTTTGAGTCTTGATTAGGATAAGTTTTTTAGATAGGATTTTATCTTTATCATTATTTTAGTTTATCTAAGACTGATCAGAATAAGAGTCATAAATCACAGTCAGCGTTCAAAGTACAAGCGCACAAGCCTGACGTACAAGTTAGCAATACAGAGTTCGACATGACCGCTCGAGCCCCAAAAGCCCACTCAAGCGGACCCAGGCAATTTCATTAGGTCTGAAATTTCTTCAGCCTGTGATTTGATGACTTATAAAAGGGTCATTAGGCAGCTACGAAAAAGACTTTTGACACTCTAATATTCTGAACTCCAAAATAAAATTTGAAGTCTTTTCGTGTCTCCAAGATTCGAAGATCTTTCGAGTTAAATCTTAGACAGCATTCTAATTCTGACAAAGGATTCTGTCGGAGAAGCTGTTTTTAGAATTCGTTACATTAAGAATCAAGAGAAGAATGGTGCACGAAGATTCAGCGTACAAGTTTAGTACTATTAGGTTGAGGACTCGACTAGAGTCTGTAAGTTGTATTTTAACTATTCGATTGGCTATAGTGCTTGATTTCTGGACTTGGTAAATCCCATGATTTTTTACCCGTCTTGAATTTTTTCACGTAAAAAATTTACATGTCAAGTTTACTTATTCTTGTTTATGTTTTTTATGGATGTGATTGATTGAAATACATAAAATATTATTTTCTGTCAATGTAAAAGAAAATTAAACTTTTGAACTATTACTTCATGCAATGGTAATGCTTTTGCCAATGCTTTTGGTGATTTGAGTGCTCAAAACCTCTTTCAAAGCCACCTCTAAAAAAGAAAGTTTAAGAAATGAAAGGCAAAAGGGCTCCACTAGGCATGTCAAATTTGTAACACATAAATTTTGAGTTTGTAATAAAAAACACACAAAAAATGCACAAAATATATATATAATTTATTTTAAAAATAAATAGATACAATTCTTTGTGATTTACACTGAAAATGGTAAAACTTTAATTTAATTTTTGAAAGAGGGTTACAATTCAACGACTGTTATTTTT
Organism: Heliamphora exappendiculata; assembly: GCA_034768845.1. Lineage (NCBI taxonomy): Eukaryota > Viridiplantae > Streptophyta > Magnoliopsida > Ericales > Sarraceniaceae > Heliamphora > Heliamphora exappendiculata. The sequence goes on from JAOTRH010120345.1 coordinate 4,248, forward strand.
TATTATTGAATCAAACTGTTTGATAATTTGTTCAAATCCTTAAATCGGGAAGATCAAAGAAATAAACTTGATCTTGAATGAATTTTGGATTTATCTCTACAAAATAAAGAGATTATGCTTGCAATCTCTACAAATCCTGACATGTTGGATGCACTTAATGTGAAAACTTGTAGGAAGAATTGGCACATTGCTGAAATGCTTACCAATTCTCCATGAGATCTTTGAGAAAAACTCTGAGTAGAGAGTATTGGAGAGTGCTTGGCAATTCTCTTGGCTAAAAAGTGCTCTTATAATGAATGAAAGTCTCTATTTATAAGTCGAGAAGAATGATGTTAAATTTGAAATTTGAAAATTTCTTAATTTAAGTTTTATTCGATTTAATTTCTTGAATGTGAGGAAATAATCCTTATTTTTAGGGAGATAAAATTAAATTTTAATGTTAATAATGTTTCTCTTAATTTGAATTTAATTTTAGCACGTGTCACGGGAGGGTTCATGTCATCCGGCCAAATTAATAGATGCGCTCGTTACATATAATTTAGCAAGCGAAAATTATTTCTATCAATGTCATTAGGATGAGATGTTACTATGTATTATATGAAAGTTGATTTTAATATAATTTAAAAAAATTTAAAATATAGTTTAGTAGTATTAAAAATATTATATAATGAATGACTACATCCTTTAGTCTCTGGATAAAGAAAACTTGGTAGGTATTATTGACCTATCATGTAGCATTTATATTATTAGTTATTATCGGTAGCTAAAGACATTTAATTATTTAATTCTAATAACTAAAAAAAATAAAAATAAAATAAAATTATTTTGAATTTGATTAGTAAAAGGAGAAATAATATCAATGAATACATTTTATTTATTTTTACATAGAAGAACATGACAAAAATAAAATAAAATAAAAAGTCAAAATTGTCTCATTTTAAGAGTTAAATCTTTTATACTTATATAAATATCACAACAAATTGTTATATCTTATTGTATACATATTATAAAAAAGCATTAATAAAATATTTGTCGTATGTGATATTTCACTCTCTTCTTTTTTACTACCTACCTATTTTCTCAGTCATAATTTAAAGGGTTAATTTTATTTTTATACCCTAAACTATCATAAATTTTTTTATTTGGTCCCTCAACTATTTATTTTACTTACTTGGTACCTCAACTATCTAATTTATTCCTACTTAGTCAAATTAAAAATTAATGCCTACTTAATTGATGAAAAATAGTTCTATAGCCATTTTTACTTATTTTTGTGGACAAAATAATTATTTTGTTGCTTGTGAAAAAGTTATTGAAAAAAAATAATTTTGTAGTCATTTTTACTCATTTTTTGTGAACAAAATAGTCATTTTGCTGCTTGTGATGAAAAAATTATTGACGAAAACTAATTCGGTAGTAATTTTTACTCATTTTCTATTGACAAAATAATAATTATGCTGTCTGTGGTGAGAAAAATAACTGTTTTTATATTAACAAAATAAAATAAAGTTATAAAAAGAGAGATAACTTTTAGTAAATAATAATTATTAATTTGATTAAGTAGACGTAAATTAAATAATTGAGGGACCAAATAAATAAAATTGATAGTTCAAGAATATAATAAACAATTAATAATAATTTAGGGCATAAAAATAAAAATAATCATATTTTAAAAGTTAGATATTTTTCTTTCTCTCCCTATTCTCAGCCCAACCTTGCTTTTTTCTCTCTCTTCATTTTAAAATCTTTTCTCTTTCTCTTCCATATATATAGATATATATATTGTTAGAGAAATATAGTTAATTTGGTATATTACTTTAGTTTACATATATATTTTTCATTACTTTTTGTTGAAATTAGAGAGATTTCAAAAAATATTTTTTTGAAAAATATTTTTTGTATTTTTTAGTATTTTGTAAGGGAGAAATTAAAAATTAATAACAAAATATTTTTCAATCCAATGAAAATTTTAATTTAATTTGGTGAAAAACATTTTTTTATGGGCAAAAAATTCTTTTCATCCTTATCATCCCACTATTACTATAGCCACTGCTCATTATACCACTATTGTTATTGTCACTATTACTATCATTATAATTACAACCACCGTCACCATAATTTCTCTACCACCAACATGACCGCATTACCAACCCACCGCCACCACTCTATTACCACCATTATTAACACTTGACACCATCCTCCCACCACTGTCATTGCCACTGTCAACCATCGCAATCCCACCACTACTACCGCAACTTCAATTATTAATACTAATATTAGCACTATCATAACAATTAAAACAATATTTTTAGTTGAAACAAAAAGAGTAAAAAAAAAATAGTGATGTTAAAAGTTCGCAGTAAGACTATTATTTTTGTATTACGTTGTTACCCTTAATAATTAAAAAATATTTAATATTAAGAATTAATTTTATATAATTATATCTAAATTTCTTTTTAAACACAAGCAACATATAGTTATTTACGAAACATTCTTACCAAATAAAAAAGCCTAACATCTTTTGTCTTTTACCTAACTTATAAAGACCTAACTTATAAAGACTTGTCAAAATTATTTTGACCTAAAATATTTGTTTCTACGTCATAAGAGATCGATATAAAAAATATCACATGCCACTCTAGTTTTCCTCAATATAATTGAGTTTTTTTTGCCATTTTACTTAAGTCCAAAAAAGTTAAATTGTCTTGATTAGCAACTCAAAAGCTTTTTGTTTTTTTATTTTTATATAATTTTTTTATATTTTTTAAAAATACCATAACTTTTATTATACATATTTATTTTTTATAAAATTATATTTTTAAAATTTACTCGTCGAAATTTATCAAACAATGTTTATATTGAATATAAAATTATGTAAAAATAAATTTAAAAAAATTATTTAACAAATTTAAGCTTTTTTTTTTCTTTTTACCTTAAAGCCACTTTAAGCTAAGTTTTTTAGCATATTGATTTTTAGCTTAAAGTAGCCCCCATAGTTCACTAAACAAATTTTTTACTTATTTAATTTAAAATAATTTTAAATAAAAAAAATTTAACTTAAAACAAGATTGTGAAACGAGGCCTAAGATCCAAGTTTATGGGCTGCTTCATTAAGAGGCACACTGATTCTGCTAGCTAAGTAAGGTGGGGGCTAAATAGGAGTGGCAATTTAACCCGTTCGCATTGTTCTAGTTTTTTTTTTGTTACCATTAATTTCTTTTAAAGTGAAAAATATATTTTTTATTACGCTCTCAACTTTGACCCTGCCTCACCACTTTTTCAATTATTTTTTTTTAATTATTATTTTTAATTATACATCGCTAATAAATGAGATGAGAGTAAGAAAACACACCCCGTCCAGACCCACCCGTTCCCATCGCTGGGACTAAAATTATGTGAAACACTGAAACGTAACTTTGTATATTCACTACCATTTCAATTGTCTTGTTTTGTGCACAGTTCACACTAAGGCTTCATTTGGTTTTTTAATTTAAAGTTGAATATTTTTTTTTGTTTAAAGTCATTAAAGTTGTTAGTCTATGGTTTTTTATTTTGATTTTAATGATTTTAGTAATTCATTTTTTAAGAATAAATAAATTTAAAAAGATAATATTTTATATTTTAAAAATGAAAGTGTTAACACATTTTAAACATTTGAGTTGACACCTTTAATATAAAAAAATGACTCAACTCTCAAAAAAATTAAAGCACTTACGTATTTTTAAATGAGAATATTTTGTGTTAAATCATATTAAAATTTAAGTTAAACACTTTTAAGGCAAAGTATACTTGAAACATATCAAGTGTGTGAGCCGAAACTCTTAGGACTCAAAATGAATCGACACAAATTGAATTTGTATTGACACAAAAGTGATTTCTCACTTTTGGTATCCAAAAATTTGAGTCGACACAAATAGAAAATGTATCGATACAAAAGAATCGATATCACCTGCAGATTTCAGGTGCCAATATAAATTAGAAGTTGAGTCGACACAAAAGTCCCAAGCCCGCCTAAAGAAATTTGGTGTCGATACCAAAGTCCAAAAATGTTGACACAAATATACCGATGGATGATCCTGTAGAATTTAGTGTCGACACCAAAGAAGAATTGAGTCGACACAAAATATCTCCTCCCGGATGCTGAAGTTCAATTGAGTCGACACCAAACCCGAAGGTATCGACATCGTGGTGTTGGTGAGAAAGTTTACAGAATTCGTGTCGACACCTCAGAAGAATTGTGTCAACCAAATCACTTGAAAATTCCTACCCTAGACATTTTGTATCGACACCTGCGATGCAGATTCAAATTCGCGGCAAACTTCAACGGTTGAATTTTTTGCATTTAATGCCCTCACCTACTTCCAACGGTCATGAATGCACAAGAACTTATATAAGAAGTAATTTCTCAGCATTTAATTTTACTAGAGACTTATAATCAATGTTCTATTACTTAAATCAAACTCAAAATCCTTAAGTTCACATTTATTGCTGAAACTCAAGCTCTTGCTCCTCATCTCTCATTATCTTTTCATTTATTGTAAATCAATTTCTGTAAAGAGAGTGAGTGTTTCTCATTAATACTCTTCATTTATTGTATTCAAGAGTGAATCACCATTTATCTTTTGAGTGGGTGGGTGAATCTCATCAAAGAAAAGTTCAAAAGAGATTAGAAAAAAATATGAGATTATTTGTATAGGATCTTCTTGAAACTGTTATAGGCTTTTGAATGTACCCGTAAACATTCGGATAGTTCAAGCGAAATCTTGAAGTTGTAAAGGCTTGGAATGCGCTCGTGAAGCATTCTCTATATAGTGAAAATACTCAAGGACTAATTTGAGAAGTTGACGTAGACTTGAAAGAAATCGAACTACTATAAAAAAAATGTTTGATTCTGTCTTTCTATCTCTAATTTTTTAAATATTTGCATTTCTTTGATCCTTGCTTGTTTCGTTATATTTGTTTGCAATATTAAAAGGTTCTCTAAAAAGATTTTAAATATTATTTTAATTTTTTAAGACCCAATTTACATTCTCTTTTGAGTTGCTTAGAACTAACAAAAAGTCAACTGTCAATTCATGATTTTCCTCTAGGGAAGCTTATAAGCAAACGAACTTTTTTCTTATTTAGTTTAAAGCTAATAAAATTTTTATAAAAAAATGATTTTAAATCATATTACCAAACGAAGCTGAAGTTTCTTGCTTATAGCATGGGTGCTGTGTGTGGAGATGTTGAGGCCACATTTGGCAGTCGACTTAAAACCTGATTTATTGCTTTTTAGTTTTATTGAAGACAAAAAAGCCAAAATCCAAAGCCCAAGTGTTTGGTTGATGAGTTTTAAGTTAGGACTTTATTTAGTCTTCTAACTTTTTTATTTTGGCAACAAATTTTTTTAATGCCCACTTGGCTAGAGCTTGATGCTAGTTTTTTTCAGAATTTTTTTTTTGTCTTTAGTATTTTTTATTTAGGTCTTGGCCTAAAATTTCAGATTTTTTTCCTTCAACTTTATGTAGAAGCCTGCAAATTAAAGAATCAAATGGAATTTGATAAATATATTCCATTTTTTGTAATAAAAAAAATGGTTTCATTTTTTTCCTTTTGTGTTGTTTTTCGCGGAATTTTTTCCCAATTTAGATCTACTTTTTCTTTTGAATTTTTAGATTTCTCGTGTCAAGTTAAAGATCTAGGCCTACCTGAGAACTTGGCTTTTAAGTCAGATATTTTATTTAAAGTTGTTTAAAATTAAATAGTCAAAAAGTTTGTTTGATAAATTGTAGAGACGACTTTAAATTAAAAGACAATAAGTTTAAAATTTTGGTTTAAAATGACTTTAAGTCAAAAGCAAAAAGCTTGATTTAAAGTTGTTATAATTTTTAAATAATTTTATATTTAATATGAATTTCTTTTGATAGATTTTGACGTGTAAATTTTAAATATATAATTTTTATAAAAATATAGACATGTATATTAAAAGTTATGATATTTTTAAAAAAATATGTAAAAAGAGAAATGGTTAAAAGATGGGTTATCACTTTTTGACTTTTTAAATTTTAAGAAAAAAGACATAAATTCATTTTAAAGCCGTTTGCCAAACGAAAGACCGGCTTAAACCTCCAGCTAAATTGGGCTGCTTTTGGGCCCAACGCTATGGGTGAACTTTTTGGAGATAACCAAACAGGATTATTGGCTTTTGGGCTTAAAAGCCCCAAACGTGAAAGAAACGGCTTCAAACTGGATTAAACATGAAATGGGCTCGTTTGGCAGCCTGGTTTCGAATTTGGTTTTTTTGCTTTAAATTATTTTAAAGTAATAAGCAAAAAATTCGTTTGATGAACCGTAAAAATTGTTTTAAGCCGAAAAGTAATAAGTCAAAAGCTTGGCTTAAAGTGGCTTTTAAGTTAAAACAGCTTTAAGTCAAAAAAAATTATTACAATTTTTTAAAATTTATATGTACGTAATTTTATATTCAATATGCATCGTATTTGATAGATTTTGACGAATAAATTTTAAAAATATAATTTTTAAAAAAACAGATGTATATAATAAAATTAGAATATTTCTAAAAGGATTACCGACTATTTTGTGTAAAAAAAACAAAAAAACAAAGCCTTTGGGATCCCAAACGAAATTTTTTTGATTGGAGTATATAAGAAAAATATACTCCAAATTTTTTTGATTGGAGTATATAAGAAAAAAGTCTAACTTTAAGCTCGTTGCCAAACGAGGGAAATGTCTAATTCTTGTAATTTGGCCTGTTCGTTTGGAGTATATAAGAAAAATATGTTCCTTTTGACCGGATATATTTCATTTTTATTTTTATTAGATTTCAATGTAAAATCTCTTGCATTATTATATTTTTAAGGGATAATTACACTTATCTCTCTTGCAGTTTAAGTTTATTACATGAACCTTTCATGTGGTCTTTGAAATTACACTAATTTCTTCTGAGATTTAATTTTAACATTGATTGTACTCTGACTGTTAAAATTTCTATTAAAATTTAATAAAAATTATTATTTTCACTCTAAAATTATTCTTCAAACCACATTTTCCTCCTTAAAATCACTATTTCTACCCCAAATTTCAACAGAATAATGGTTTTGGAAAATGTGATTTTGAGATAGGAATGATAATTTTTGGAGAAAATGTGGTTTGAATGGTAATTTTGGGGTGGGATGAGTGATTTTTGTTAAATTTTAATAAAAATTTTAACAGTTTGGGTGTAATTGATGTTAAAATTAAATCTCATAAGAGATTAGTGTAATTTTAAAAATTACAGAAAAAATCCCTGTAATAAGTTTAAATCTCATATGAGGTAAGTGTAATTATCTCTTTTTTTAAAAATAGTGAGATATGTAATACTACTTTCCATAAACAACACTTAAAAAAGTCAAAAAAATCTCGTCAGTTTGATCTACTTTTTTTATATAGTTTTTTTTAAATAAATAAAAAATAAAAATAATTTACTTAATATAAATTATATATTTTTATTTATTAAAAATATAACGTAAATAATATCAAAAGTACCTAATTTTCATGGAGAAAGGGGCATGGAATATATGATTGATGCTTAGAAGCTTCTTCCCATTGGTTAGGACTTCGAGTAATTTTAGAATACTATTTCCGATGTGCCTAAAAAACTAAAGTAGGATACATTAGTCACATATGAGATACAGGGATTCCATTTTAGGCTATGTACAATGGCAGCATAGTTGATGGGGATTTTGGAGAGCATCTCTGTCTAATTAAAGAATATTTAAAATATATAACTTTATTTTAATTAATTGTTATATATATATTTCAACTCTAATAAATATGTTAGTTAGGTAAAGTGTACAAAAAGAAATGCTCGGTGACGTGACTAATAATGTGATATATTTTTATTAGTCCAGTTAATTTAAGTAGTTTTCAATGACTAAGTAAATTTAAATAGCCAAAGTTATGAAAAGTAAAATAGCTATGGAGACATAGAGCGATTATTAAAATACTAAAAATATGTATTAACTAGTTATTTTAGGTAAGAGACTTCATATTGAGAGCCTTAGAGCCTTAGAGACTTTGCATTGCTGCATAATACCGACTTTGCAGATGTATATTATAGTGCTGTGCATTGTTGCATAATACCGACTTTGCAGATGTATATTATATTAGATTATACTAATATGTATTAAAGTGTTAGATTCATCTAAATATAAAGCCAAGAGACATGGAAGATATTCATGTTTTTTAATTTTTAAAAAATATTTTTGTGTAAGATATTATTAATAAAATATTTCGTACATATAATATTTTTTTTTGCAAAATTATGTTAGCAGGGCCGGCTCAACCCACTAAGAGGCTAAGGCAAAATTTCATTGGCAGGCTCTTGTATATTTGAGTATTAGTTAAATTAACAGTTTTTATTAGTTTTTTACATTGTAGATTGTTCTATGTGCAATTATTTTTTTTATCTTCAATTAAATATTGTATTTAAAAGTCTAGGTGGATAAGTTAGGTTTTTATCTTTTACTTTTTGAACCTTCCTGGTTTTAGGGTTTTTGTAATATTTATAAAGGGTTTTTGTTTTAATTTTTTTGGGAGTCTCTCATGAGACAATGGTGTTTGACTTTGCTTAAACTCGTAGCTTGTAGGTCGTAACTTGTAATAAAAGTTATGAGTGTTTAGTAAAAATTATAATTTATAATTAAAATAAAAAAAAATAATTGTAATTTGTAGTAAAAGTTATTGGTGTTTGAAATAGATCGTAATTTATAAGTTATAATTAAAATTAATAACAAAAAAACTAAAAATTAGTAAAAAATTTTACCAAACACCCTCGATATATCTTTATATATATAGCTTTTTAAAGGAAGTTTTTTTTTTTTGGCTAGGTCTTCAAACAAGAGTTGTTTTTTTCATTTTTATTTATTATTATTTATATAGCTTACATACAAAGGAAAACTTTGGATCGGTTACCAAAGTGGGGGCCCTAAGGCCTAGTTTGGAATAATTTATCAATATTAATCTTGTTTTTGCTCTTTTTTTATCTTTTAGTTAAATTTTTTTTTCAATTTGTTATGAAAGAAATCAAAAAAGTAAACAAATTTTGAATCCAGATTTTAAAAAGCCTATTACAAATGAAAATAAGGACAAAAAAAAATACAATGATTTGTGATTTGAAGGGGCTTTGTGAACTGCAAAGTATATTATAGGCTCTGTTTGGATTGTTGGACTAGATTAGTATGGATTTAGGAGTGTAATTTTGGTCTAACTTGGCTCGGTCCTGACCAGTTGTGGCTCAAGCAGGTTAAGCCCGACTTTGGCCCAGCGGGCTCCTACAAAAAATTTGGGTAGGACCGAACTTTTTGAGAGAAGGGTCAGCCTAGACCCAAGAGTATAGGGTTTGAGCTCGGACTCGGACTCGGACTCGGACTCGGACTCGAATTTTGGGTTCGGCCTTGGACGGATAAGGTCGGGTTTTTTTATTTTTTTTATTTTTTATTTGTTTTAGTTGTTGTATTAGTTTATAAGTTTATGTTTTTATTAATATTTAAGTTTATTAATTTTTAATTTATATTAGCTTACAAATTTATAATTTATTATTAAGTTATTAGTTTATAAGTTAGTTTATTATTTATTATAAATTTATTAGTTTTTATAGTTTATAATTTATTATTAGTTTATTATATAAGTTTATACTTTATTAGTTCATTAGTTTATAAGTTTACAGGTTAAATTATTATAAGTTTCTTAGTTTATTATTGGTTTATTAATAAATACAATAATTTTGAACACTTTAAATAATTAAATGTAATATAGATTTTATTATTCAAAATTCAAATTTTATCAATTATATAAATATTATATTTTACACTTTACAAGTGTACTCTATTAGTTTATAGTTTATTAGTTTATTAATTAGTTAAGTTTATAGTTTATTAGTTTATATTTATTATAAGTTTATTTCAAGTTTATTAATATATTATAAGTTAATAGTTTATATATTGATATTAGTTTATAGTTTACTTATTATATATTAATATTAATATATGTTAATATTCGGACCAAATAGGCGTGCCAAATGAGCCGGGCCACGGGCTTAGGGGAGGTGGCCCAACCCCACATGTGTAGTACTCGGGCTTCGGATGGGCTCGGGCTTCAACCGGGCATGGCCCGCACAGTTGCAGGCATTGGGCGTTCCAGGCCAAATTTATACCTCTACATGGATTAGATGTCCCAAGATTAAGAGTCTTGGAATATCAAATTTTTCGGATTAAATGTTTTGACTTTAATTCAATTCTTTGTTTATTTACTCAATGGGATAAATACTTATTATACACAACTTATTCTGATCATTTTTTTTTTTGTAAGGATTAGAGAAGATAAATAATTTGATAATAAAAATATTTATATGAATTATTTGGTATTCATTTTTTTGTAAATTGTTCTTAATTTTATTTTCAGCTTAACGGTGATAATAACGTTATCATTGCCTATCTATTAAGGCCCAATTTTACATAATAATTATTTTTTTATTTTTTTAATTTGTTTATTTATATTTTTAATAAAAGTTATATATAAATACACACACAC
>JAOTRH010120356.1:0-14815 GCA_034768845.1 Heliamphora exappendiculata
AAAGTGAAAACAAGAAAATGAACAGATTTGATTTTATTTAGTTAAATGTCTAATAAACTGTAACCAGCATTGACATCTATCTAATTCCAATCTCTCTGTTTTACATGGACCTTTAAATTTCTTCATTAAAAAGTCCATGTTTGTGCTTGTAATGCTCGTCTTGATTTTCATCACTATATCTGGTAATTTTGGACGACCTCTCTATTGTTTCCTTCTCTTTTCTGCATCTGCGGTAGCCAACATGGTCAACCTCATCTTTATCCTGGTATATCTGCCACATGATACTGGCGTGCCCTTGGTTTGTCCATGTTTGGGTTTGTCCTTGTGGACATGGTGAAAATAGTAATGATAATCAGTATCCCATTGTAAATGGTTATGCATGTTCTCATTATGAACACTTCTTCGCTTCTTTTGGGTATCATGCTTATGATTCCTTCTTTCAATTACGGATACGAAAATATGCATTGGCAATAGGCTCACTTTTGTAAATTACTTTAAACATTTATCATATCGACTTGACTAATTTGTAGGTGGAAAAAATGGACAAGAGTTGGATGACGATCAATAATAGATTAATAAGTCCACAATATAAAGAGGGAGTGAAGTCATTTATTGAATTTGTAATAAAAAATTTAAGACAGAAGAATGAAATTCAGTGTTCGTGAGTAGACTGCTTGAATTTGAAAAAATACAACAGTAAAGTTGTCTACATTCATTTGATCCGAAGGAGAATCTCACAATCTTATAGAACTTGGTTGTACCACGGGGAACCTGCTCCAAATCGTCAACCTCATCGTGTACCAAATCACGACGAGGATCACAACGTTGATGAAAGTAGTGGGGAGGTAATAATAAGGGAAGTCCTTGAAAACAATGACCAGTTGCCCGAAATGTTGGAACAACTTTATATGGGTGGCCTTGTGGATGATGACATCGATGAATTGCCTGATAGCTTTGAGAATAAAGATGTTCTGAATTTTGATAAGTTATTTGATGATATTCAACGTAAAGTGTACTAGGGATGCGAAAGAACTGTGTTAGCATTTGTTGTTAAGATGCTTCATGTTGAGGTGTACAATAAATGGAGCAACTCCTCTTTCGACATGGTTATGAAGATATTTAAGGGAATTCTACCAGAGTGCGACCTGAAAGTTCCATGGACTATTTATGAAACCAAGAAATTATTACGTGATTTGGGTTTGGGATATGTTCCAATTCATGCATCTAAATTTGATTGTGCACTTTTTTGGAAGGAGAACATAAATCTTGAGAATTACCCTATATGTAATGAGCCTAGGTATAAGGTGAAAGATGGTCAGGGTAAGAAGATTCCTTAGAAAATATTGAGATATTTTCCGTTGACTCCAAGGTTGAAAAGATTATACATGTCGAAGAAAATAGCTACAAATATGAGGTAGCACAAGGAGAAGCGTGTAGATGATGGAGTTTTGAGGCATCCTGCTGATGGCGAAGAATGGAATAACTTTGATCGGCAACATCCCGAGTTTGCAGCGAATTCGCAAAATGTGAGGCTAGGATTAGCCACTGATGGCTTTAATCCTTTTGGCAATATGAGCACATCATATAGTATGTGGCCCGTTATTGTAATGCATTATAATGTCTATCACGCCCCAAAACACAGGGTTACGTAAAAAACCCACCGAACCACCATTTTGGGATACCACGATCCACTGAAACTGCCCGAGTTCAAACGGGCCAAGGATCGAAATGAAAATGAGATTTTATTTGCAAAACAAATAACAAAATATACTATTTTGAATAACAAAAGGGTTACTTCTGTACTTCTCCAACCAAAACTTTCTTTCAAAAATAAAACCAACTTTTAGTCACAGCGGTTGTCCGCTCAAGCGTTTAGAGCCCCGCTCGAGCGGTGAGACGCCCGAGAGTTTTTCCAGTCAAAAACTAGAAAATCTTCTTAAGTTTTAAAAACATGCCTAAAAGCATGGTCTTTGAACAAGGTTTTGCTTAAACAAATGATAGGGATAAAACATCCATTTGATAAAGAAAATACTCCTCCGACTTGACATTGAAGCTTTGAAAGCATTAAACCCCAACCAGAATAATGAAACTACTATCAACCCATGATTCCTCTTTCAAAACAAACATACATTTTCTACATGCATAATATATCACCTCAAGGCTTACAAAACATGCTTCCAAGAACAAGCAATACATGTAATAATACATGATCCCAAGACAAAATAGAAAATTATAAAAGTCTTTAGCCTCCTCGGGCTGCACTAGATCATCTCTCATGATCACAGTCACCTGAAAAAGGGTTTCAAAATCTCACAACGTGAGTCGAAGTCTAATAGAAACAGATTCTAACGAAGCAAAGCAGGATATGCAATTACAGTATAATGCAAAAAAAAAAAAAAAAAACATGCATTTGCCTCGACTTCATCAGTCTCAAAACGATTTTCCATCCTCAAAACCACGCAATTAATACAATGCAAATAACGTTCAACAGTTAAAGAAAACAGTAGTAAAACGTGAATTTTCATCCGGTTCCCACAACCGACAATGATCTCTATGTGCCGACTCTTATATCCAGGATAGAGGTAACAACTATAGACTCTCACCCATTAGCCTAGGTCCGGGCCATGCAAAGACCCGCTAGGTAATGACGAGTTCTATACGGAGTCACAAGGACGCATACCTCCCACTGGGGCGACCACTTCATTTATGGGGATTAACTCGAAGGAGCGAAGTACCTACTTGCTCAAAATTTCTAGACTTTCACCCAGGAGCAATAGCGGCCCAAATACACGTATTGTTATGGCATATCTATCGAATTATTAAAAACAAACACGTAGCTCGAATACGAAAATGTTCAAAACCATATAGTAATCATGTTCAAAATGTTCAATGGCATTCCGTCACATCATCCATTAAACTATGGAGACCAACCAACATTTTTAAAATATTTCCACCGTTTCCATCAAAACGTTTAAAAACCAAGGCTCGACCCCAAAGGTTAGCTCCAAACCTCCCAAATACGATTTTTAAAACCTTTACATAAACCTTTCCGTTTTCAAACCACCTTTTTGAAAACTACAGACATCCGCACGTCCACCGACTTGTAATAAACCATAACATATGCAAAACATGCTTTTTTGGCCCAAACAAACATGGTTTAAACACAAAATCTAATATTTATAGCATTTTAAACGGTAAAAAATGCATATAATCGCATATAACACTATTTAACAGCAAAATAGTCTAGGATTCTACCTTAACGAGTTAAAACTCGAAGCTTTGAACTTCAACGAAAAACGAACGTCATCAAAACGAGATTTTGTCTAGATAAACGCGAAGCCCTCGGCAAGGATAACAAGGATCTGCTATCCAATCGCCAAAAACTAAGCCCGGACCCACCAAAAAGCTAGAGAGAAGGTAGTGGTTTGGTGTAGAGAGATAAGAGAAGCTTGTAGAACAAGCTTTGGCTCAAAAATCAAGACACGAGTTGCCTTTATAGATTTTTGCTCCAGGCTGTCCGCTCGAGCGGTCTTCACCGACTCAACTCTCTGTCACAAGCCCGCTCGAGCAAACAGAGATCCACTCGAGCGCCCCCACCCTTAGCCACTTGTCCGCTCAAGCGAACAGACCACTGCTCGAGCGGCCATCACTGGGTGAAAACCTGAATGAAAGGAGCAGAACCAAACCCACGCTTGCAAAACACATATATAGATATGCTGTTCTAAAACGATGAAGCAATAACCAACACATTGAATAAACATTAAGAAAATAAAGCGGAACTGGGTCTCACAACTCTCCCCCCTTAAAGGAATTTTTCCCTCGAAATTCCCTATATGGTCTCGAAGAAAATAACCCCGGATATCTAGCACGAACATCGGCTTCAAGCTCCCACGTTGCTTCCTTGAACTCTGTGATAAAGCCACAAAACCTTGACATAAGCAATAGTCCTCCCTCTCAACACTTGTTCCTTCGTGTCTAGGATCTTCACCGGTCGTTCCTCGAAAGAAACATCCTTATCTACCTGCAACTTAGCCCAATCCAACATATGTGACGGGTCAGGCTTATACTTTTGAAGCATGAAAACATGAAACATGTTGTGCACAGACGCTAACTGAGGGGGTAAAGCCAAACGGTATGCCACCTCCCCAATCCTTTCAAGGATCTCGAAGAGGTCCAATAAAACGCGATGATAGCTTCCCGCTATGACCAAATCTCATCAAACCTCGGCGAGGCGAGACTTTTAAAATCACGTGATTTCCCACATCAAACTCCAAGGCCCTTCTTCTCTGATCAGCGTAGTTCTTCCGAAGACTCTGGGCCGTCACTAAACGGTGACAAATTATGACGATCTTCTTTGTCGTCTCCCGTACCAAATCGAGTCCCAAAACTGCAGTTTCTCCCACATCTGTCTAACACACCAGCGATCTACACGGCTTACCATACAAAACCTCATAAGATGCCGTCCCAATATTGGATTGATAACTGTTGTAATACGCAAATTTTTCCAACGGTAGGAAATCTTTGCAAGAACCTCAAAAATCAAGCACACAAGCTCTCAACATATCCTTCAAGATCTATATAGTATGCTCGAACTGACCCTCCCTCTGAGGATGAAAGTAGTGCTGAATCGCAGATTTGTCCCCAATACTGCCTAAAGACTCTGCACAAAACACGAGGTAAAACTTGGGTTTCAATCCGAAACAATGGATATAGGTACTCCGTGCAACCGTATAATCTCACTGATATACAATCTACTCAGCTTGTCCACAGAATCCTTCACACAAATGGGAAGAAAGTGTGCAGATTTCGTCAGCCTATCAACCACAACCCAAACAGTGCCGTGTCCCTTAGGTGATCTTGGAAATCCCGATACGAATTCCATTGCGATGTTCTCTCACTTCCATTCTGATACAGACAATGGCTGAAGCAACCCTACTAGTCTCTAATGCTCGGCCTTTATCTGCTGACATGTAAGGTAGCTAGAAACAAACTGAATCACATCCCTCTTCATTCTTTTCCACCAGAATTGACCGCGCAAATCGTGATACATCTTGGTGCCTCTCGGGTGCACTGCAAGACGAGAATGGTGAAAATTGTGTAATACGTCTTTACGGCACGCCTCCAACACAAATACTCTCCCTGCCAATCTCGAACTTTGATCCGGGCTCACAACCCATCCCGTAGTTTCTTTTCTACTAGCAATACGATCTCGTAATATCTGATTCTCTTGATCTGTCTGCTGAGCCTTCAGCACACGAGCAACCAACACAGGTCGTGAAACCACTAAAAATAATGTCGCACCCTTCTCTGTCTCCCCAAGACATTGATCAAACTCATCAACCTTTCCAAGCATGTCCCACTCTCGTAAGGTAATGGAAGCTAACGAACTATGAGATCTCCTGCTAAGAGGGTTGGGCACAATATTGGCCTTCCCCGGGTGGTACTGAAGGTCAAAATCGTAATCTTTCATAAACTCCATCACCGTCGTTAGCGTAGATTCAGGTCCTTCTGTGAAGATAAGTATTTTAAACTCTTGTGATCGGAGTAAACCTCAAAATGCTCACCGTAAAGATAGTGTCGCCATGCCTTCAAGGCAAAGACCATAGCTGCCAACTCCAAATCATGTGTCGGGTAATTTTTCTCGTAAGTCTTCAACTTTCGAGATCCGTAAGCCATAACTTTACTTTCCTGCATCAAGACACAACCCAAACTATCATGCGACGCATCACAATACACCGTGTAACCTAAACCTTGTTCTGGAAAAACCAACACTACTGCACTAGTTAATCTCTTTTTTAACTCCTGTAATGCCAACTCATAGGGTTCATTCTAAACGAACACGACTCCCTTTCACGTAAGACGCGCCATTGGCGCAGTAAGTCTAGAAAAATCTTTCACGAATTGTCGGTAGTAGCCTGCCAAGCCAAAAAAGCTGTGGATCTCAAATACATTTTTTGGTCGTTCCCAATCCATCATTGCGTCAGTCTTCAAAGAATCCACTGAGACTCCACCCCTCGATGCCACATGTCCAAGAAACCTTACCTCGGGTATCCAAAATTCACACTTTTTAAACTTCGCACACAGATGATACTCTCTCAAAAGCTGTAGAACAATACATAGGTGTTCTTCATTCATCTCTCTCATAGGTGAGTAGATAAGAATATCATCCATGAACACAACCACAAAACTATCCAGTTACGGATGAAAGATATGGTTCATCAAGTCCATGAATGTCGCAGGAGCATTCGTTAAACCGAGCGGCATAACCAAGAACTCATAGTGACCATAACGAGTCCGAAAGGTGTTCTTTGCTATGTTTTCGTCCCTAATCCTCAACTGATAATACCCTGACCTCAAATCCATATTCGAAAAGCAACTCAAACCCTTTAGTTGATCAAACAAGTCATCAAGCCTCGGCATAGGATACTTGTTTTTCACCGTTACTTGATTCAACTTCCGGTAGTCAATGTACAACCTCAAGGACCCATCCTTCTTTTTAGCAAAAAAAGCTAGAGCTCCCCTCGGTGACGTACTCAGACGTACAGACCCCTTATCAAGCAACTCCTGAAGCTGTACCTTGAGTTCTCGTAACTCAACCAGTTCAAAACGGTAAGATGGCATCGAAATAGGAGCAGCTCCCAGAACAAGATCGAGTGAAAACTCTACCTCACGACTCGGTGGCAACTCAAATAGATTATCGGGAAAGACATCTAGATAGTCGCAAACTACATAGGGAAACTCCACTCGAATCTCAACCACCTCATCCAATATGAGAGCAGAAAAGAGGAAACCCAGGTTGCGTCGATTCCGAACAACACCGGGCATGGACACCAAACCCTTGTCTCGATTGCCCACAAAACAAAAGCAATCACCCCCAGGCGTACAAATCGACACCCTTCGTCGATCGCAATCGATAAAGGCATGATAGGTGGTCAGCCAGTCCATCCTTAGGATGATATCAAACGTGGTCATGTTTAGAATGATGAAATCAAACTCTAAACAGCGATCGGCGACTTCCAACTCACAGGATCTACAAACTCGACCCAACATCACATTCCTACCAATCGGGGTCTCTACACACAACGTACTACCCAACGAATCTGTTTCCAACCCCAAAGCAGATGCAAAAGCAAATGAAATAAAGGAATGCGATGCTCCCGTGTCGATAAGAACACAGGCCCATGATCTATTCACTAAAAGAGTACCTCTGATCACTGATGTAGTAGCTACAGCATCAGACACAACTGGTGCGTTAAAAGAACTAGGATCAGTAAGGGCATGCACCCTGCCCTATGGTGCTCTAGTCTGTCCACCGTAGCCCTGAACTGTCGACTGTCACACTGACTGTACTGAGGCACCCCTGTCTACAATCCTAGACGTTTGAGCCACATGCTGTTGATAAGTCTGTCGTCCTTGTGTGGGCGGAACAACTGGTGCACTTGTCGTACTCTATACACTCTCTCCTCTAAGATAGTTCCTACGAATGTGCCCTGACTAGCCACATCTATAACAAACTGGTGGCTCTCTCTCCTGTGACTGAACGGGCACTGAACCCTAAAATTATCTCTTTTGCGGGCACTTCGACGCACGATGCCCTGGTTATCTGCATTGATAACAAATGATCTCTCTCTATTCTGGCCTTCCCGTTGAAGCCACTGAGAGGGCTGGTGCAGAAAACTACTGCTGATATGATCCCGCAGGATGAGAACTCAGATCAGATGACCTCTGGCTCTTGTTCCTGCATCCCTAAAATTGCGCACCTCCATCATCTTGCTGGTTTCTACTCTCTCTAGCCTTGCGTGTCTCATTTAGGGTATTTTCCACAAAAATGGCTGTTTTCCCCAATTTTGTAAAGATGTGCATCCTAAATGCCGCCACTCGATCTCGGATCGTAGGCCTCAAACCCCTTTCAAATCTCTTTGTACGCAACTCATCTGTAGCAACAATTTCTTGCGCAAATCGGGACAAGTTGGTAAACTCTGCCTCGTACTGAACCACAGTCATTACCCCTTAGGTATGGGAAAGGAACTCCTCCTGATAAAGATCTCTTGAGGACTCAAATAAGTACTTCTCCAGAAATACCTTTGTAAAAGCATCCTATATACCTCCCACTATAGTTCTGGAAAACTTCCACCACTCATGGGCATCCCCTCTCAGTTGGAATGCAGTGAATGCAACTCTCAGATCATCCTTAACAATTTGTAGTGTATCCAGAATCCTGGTCACAAGCTCCAACCATTCTGTGGCCACCTTAGGATTGGGATCCCCGACAACGGTAGGAGAGTTAAGACGTCGAAACTCTCGCATCGCGAAAGTCTCCCTCGGCTCGGGTACTCTCTCTCTCCCTAAAGCAGCCTCGGCTAGCTGATGGATGGAGCCTACTATCTCACGCAGCAAGTTTACCCCATCTACAGGTCCTTGGGGATCATTAGCATCCCCAGCATCATGGATCGGCACATTCCCTTAGCCTAAACCACGGCCACGGCCTCAACCACGACCTCGTTCTCTCAACGCAGACATAACTTCTATACGAAAGCAACATAGAACATAACAATATAAGCTTTCATTCATCATGTTATCACTAACATAAAATACAAAATCATGCTCACACATAGCCATTCAAGATCATGTAAACACATCTCATGTACCGAGGGGAACCGATAAGAGTGATGAGTCGATTTGGGTGACCCACTTAGATTCCTTGCTAGATGATACGTCGGCCAAATGCATTTCTAACTTGGCGTCCAAATTTGTTAATCCAAATACTGAAGGGCAAGACCAATCAATTCTAAGATCCAAGTCCCATGCTCACGTATATATGGCATTCATGCACTCAACATGTCATCATACTCATGTTATGAAAAACGTTGAAATACATAAATCAAATCGTAACAACCCGATTTGGACCCTAGTAGTAACAACCCGGCTGGTAATGACCTGTGTGGCGATTCAACCTAAACCTTAGTATTAGCGACGATTAGTTGACAAGATCTTAGGTCACTAGAAGGATGAAAACCCCAATTCAACTCGAAACCCTAATTTGACCCGAAAACCCTAAAAAGACCAAATACTTAGAGGCAAATTTCTAATGCTCTGAGAAGTCTCATGACAACCTAAATTAAGTAAATAACATAAAATATAAAGTTAAAAATAATTTTTTTTCATAATTAGGATAAAATGACTATTTTGCTCCTAGTACAGTAAAAAATTTTAAAAACTCAAGTTTTAACATATGGACATTCAAAATTAGATATTTAGATATAATTAAATAACAAATGACAAAATAACAATAAAACTAACAAAAATACCCTTGCATGGCCAGTCACCTTGGGATTTGTGCATGACAAGTTACTTTTTTTCTTTTTTAGCTCAAAAATGAGAAAAAATTGTATAAATTAAACATTATTATGACCCAAGACTTTTTATACAAGTAATATACATAATAATATCATAATATAGGTCAACAAAAGCAAACGAATCATTATTTAAAATTTTTACACAATAAATAAGTCAAAAAATTAAGTCTTGTCAAACTAGCTTAATTTGACTTAAAAGCTTTTACCTATTTAATTTATTGTTATAAAAATTATAATAAAGTATGAAAAGACTAAAATAATCATAATCTTACTAATATAATATATTTTAAGAGGTTGGGATACTAAAAAGATAAAACTATTGAAGCATGTTCTTGCACAACATCGCACCAAAACCAAATTTAATCATTAAAATAATGCAAAATTAACTTTTAAGCTTCTCCAAACAACCTAGCCGAAATCCCTATCTACACAATCTGAAAATATTTTCCTCAAATGTCACCCACCATGCCATGCAACCAATTAGAAATAAAGAAATTAAAAATTTGCTTACACCTTGATCATTATTTCCACAAACTACTTCTCTTATATAAACTAAGACCAAACACCCCACTCCCCTCCCTCATATTTGGCCACACTAGAGGGAGAAAGACTAGAAATTCTAGAGCTTTGAGTGTTCTTCAAGTGTGGAGAGAAAAAGGAGAAGAAGGGAGGAAAAGAAGAGGAGGATTCTAAGGAGCAACGAAGGTGCTTAGAAGCTAAGTCTTAGCCATCCTCCATTTTTAGGTCTCCAACTTTTGACCTGGATCCATAGGAGTCGCACTACCTCTACTTTCTTGAAACCCTGCCTCAGATAGGATGTCAAACACATATTTCCGTTGGAAGAGAAAGATACCATCTTTCTTCTGTGCCACTTCCATGCCAAGAAAGTACTTTAGAGCCCCCAAATCTTTGGTTTGGAACTGGCTCTATAGGAAGATCTTCAGATTACTGATCTCAGCAGTGTCATCTCCTGTAATCACAATGTCATCAACATACACAACTAGCATAAGAAATCCATGTCCAGAGTGACGGTAAAAGATACTCGGGTTTTTCCCACATTGGTGTAAGCCAAACGTTTGAACCACTGAACTGAATCGACCGAACCAAGCCCGTGGTGACTGTTTAAGGCCATAAAGAGAGCGTTTGAGGCGACAAACTTTCCTATTCCCCCCCTGAGCAATAAATCCTGGAGGTTGCTCCATATAAACTTTCTCTTGTAGATCGCCATGTAAGAAAGCATTCTTGACGTCAAGTTGATGCAAGGGTCACCTGCGGGTAGCAGCTAAAGAAAAGAGCAAGCGGACAGACGTCATCTTAGCCACGGGTGAGAATGTATCAAAGTAATCCACGCTATAAGTCTGAGCATAACCCTTGGCCATCAAGCGGGCCTTCAACCAGGCCAACGATTCATCAGGGTTGACCTTAATAGTGTGTACCTACTTACAGCCAATAGTGTGCTTATTGGGAGGAAGGGGAACAAGCTCCCAAGTCTGATTATATTCCAAAGTTGCCATTTCTTATGCCATAGCCCGGCGCCATCCAGAATTAGTGACCGCCTCCTGCAGTGTCCTGGGAAGAGACACAGAATCTAGGGTGGAAATCAAGCACTGAGTAGAAGTAGAAAGCCCCTTATAGGATTGCACATAAAGAGGATTGCCACGACATTGGTGATAACTTTTACGATGAGCAATGGGAGCAGTACTTACAGTCTCAGGAGAGGATGAACGAGGATCTGGTGACGGGATGACTGGCTCGGGAGTGGCCGCAGGAGTAGGCTCACCATCTGGTAGAGGTCCTGGACTAGGAGCTGGAGCCTGCACTGAAGTAAGACAATATAATAAGAAATCAGCATCCACAGGGGATGGAGCAGGATTCGACAGGACAGAAGACGGATAGTAAGATTGTGACTCGACGAAAGTAACGTCACATGACACCACAAATCGACCGAGATCAGGAGAATAACACCGATAGCCCTTCTGAGTTTAGGAATACCCAAGGAAAATACACTTCAAAGCCCGAGTATCTAATTTTGAAATGGAGGGTCGAGTGTCACGAACATAACAAACAACCAAAAATCCGAAGGGGAAGGGAAAATAGACACCGATTAGGAAAAAGAACTGAGTGTGGAGTCTGGCCTTGGAGAACAGTGAACGACATTCGATTGATGAGGTAACAGGCCGTGAGTACAGCTTCACTCCAGAATTGCTTCGGGACCTGCATTTGGAACATAATGGCACGAGTCACCTCGAGAAGGTCGTCGTTCTTCCTTTTTGCAATACTATTCTGTTGTGGTGTATCGGGGCGGGAGGACTGATGAATAATACCGTGTTGGGTAAGAAATGTGGACAGTTGATTGGAAAAGTATTCTCCACCATTGTCACTGCGTAGGCATGGGATGATAGTATTAAATTGAGTCTTCACTTCTGCACAGAATGAGGTAAAGAGGGAACATAATTCAGATCTGTGTTTCATTAAATATAAAAAGGCAACTCTCGAATAATCATTCACAAAAGTTACAAAGTAACGAAAGCCCAAGGTTGAAATCACAGGACATGGACCCCACACATCTGAATGAACAGTCTCAAAAGGTGAACTAGCTCGTTTATTGATTATCGGGTAATATGGCACATGCAGGTGCTTTGCAAACTGACACGACTCACAATTAAACAGGGAAGTAGACTTCAAAGTTGGACACAAAACTCGAAAACTAGACACTGAGGGATGACCAAGACGACAATGAACATCAAAATAAGACGTAGATATACTAGAGCAAGCGACAGGGCCAGGAACCTCATCTAAGATGTAGACTCCTCCTTCCACGTGACCCCTACAAATAGTCTTCCTCGTCGTAAGATCCTGAAACACACAATAATCAGAATAAAATGAGACCGAGCATTGCAAATTCTTAGTAATTTGGCTAACAGATATTAAATTGAAAGGTGAACTTGAGATGTGCAGAATTGAAGTGAGAGGAAGGAGAGGTGTAGGGTTCACTGAACCACGACCTTTAATCATGACAGAGGACCCATTAGCCACAGTGACGGAAGTGGAGTTACCAAAGGACTGATAAGAAGATAAAATACCTGCAGTACCAGTCATTTGATTGGACGCACCAGAGTCGATGACCCAAGTGGGAGTAGAAGTGGTAGCGAATGCTGCAGGGTTACCTGTCTAACCAAATGTGGCTGTGGGATGTGGTCGTGGATCAGTCAGCTAAAACTGAGTAAAGCGTGCATATTCCTCATCTTCCATTTCCACAACTTTCTTTTCTGGTTGGTGGATTGGTATTGAGTCAGTGGCAGTATTAGCAGCATAAGACGACCCAGATCTTGGTCCGCCTTTTAACTTCCAACAGTTCCTTTGAATATGACCTGTAGCTCCACAGTGGTGACACACTCGTATCACGCCCACCATCACGGTCAGAACCACGGCCACCACGTCTGTCTCCCTCTCGCCCACGACTGCCAGTAGTAGTCACGAGAGCAGACTTATTAGCGATGCCAGATGATGGAGCTCGGGTGGTGTCCTCACGAGTAACCCGTAAAACTCGTCGAAACGCGTCAGAGATTGTGGGAACCTCAGAACTGGCAGGGATCTGTGAGTGAGCAGAGGAGAGTTTTAGATCCAAGCGTGTAAGAAATCAAATAACACCAAGTTGCTTCCTTTGCTCTTGCATCTTCCTCACATCAGTAGTCAAGGGCATAAGAGTGGTGAACTCATCATAAAGGGTCTTGAATTCAGCAAAGTAATCATTTAGAGAGCGCCCCTGTTGATTGAGTTTGAAGAAGCCTTTCAAGACATCAAACAAGTGAGAGAAGTTATTGATGTTCGAGTATAAGAGATCCAGAGAGTCCCATAACTCCTTGACAGTATTGGCATTGCTTACCAATACTTTGACTTTGCGATCTATGGAATTAAGAAGGTGGGAAAAAATCCTCGCGTTCTCTTGTAACCAGCTATCAAAATTTGCATACTTAGAATCTGGGGGGTCATCCTTCAAGAGCCTCTCATTCCCTTGGCCACTAAGTGTCATTAAGACAGTCTTTCGCCACATTGCAACGTTAGTACCTTCAAGTTTTTCATCCACAAGTCGCGAGGATGAAGAAATAATCTCCGTAACACTGCTCTGTGAGCCTTTAGAGAGGCTAGATCCACTGGATGGGGTTCCCTAAGCCATTGCAAGACGTCACAAGATTCAATAAAGAGATTAAAAAATAAGGACCAGCTAAACAGTAGCCAACAGAAAATAAGAATAGCCTCCACGGAAATCAATAGTAGCCAATAGGAAATTAGAAGGTTGCGTGATCGTTCACGTCGGGTTGACCAGTAGCCAACAGGACAGCAACCCCGTCGTCGACACCTCTGGACCAGAACCCTAGCCACCGCCGACCCTCCTGGACCACACCCTAGGTGTTGCCGACCCTCTTAGACCAAACCCTAGGCACCGCCGACCTTGTCTGAGCGAATCCTAGGCACAGCCGACCCTCTTGGACCAAACCCTGGGTGTCGCCGACCTTGTCTGAGCAAACCAGAGGGTGCGTTGACCCCTCTGGACCAAACCCTAGCCGTCGACAACTCTTTTCGAGCAGACCAGAGGGTGCGCCGACCCTTGCCGCCGACAAAAGCTTCCGTCGACCCCTTTGTCGACCACGAAAACTGCAGTCGAACCCTCGCCGACAACAGATAACCCCAGCCGAACCCTTGTCGACCACCGAAAGCTCCAGTCGAACCCTTGCCGACCACAGAAACCCCATGGACAGGGCTTGCCGACGCCGGAACAGCAAGAACAATCCTTGCCGACCACTGAAATAGCAAGAACAGAGCTTGCCGACTTGAAAACTACAAAACAGTTTAGGGTTTTGCCTAATCTAGCTCTGATACCATGTAATGAAAGAATAATTGATTATCAGAAGGCTCCACCTCTCAATTAGAGAGGTCCACTATGTATAATAATTACAAGGATACAACCAAAACTCTAATGGGTCCTTATAGCTAACGGGCCTATCTACAAATATAATATACATACATCTTATAACAGGGTTGACGCCAAACGAGCATCATGGTCCTTAATGTGGGATGGTTGGATTGGATAAGGATAGATGATAATTTTGGTTGGCCTGCCCTCACGCCATTGCCATTGAGTAAAACGACTGCGGCATGAAGTCAAGGCGAGCGTTTACCTTTCGCAACGAGGCGATGATAGGTTTGGTGATCAAATTCCCATAAAGTCTACTTTGTAATTCCTGGCGTGGAATTCATGTTATTGTTCTAGATCTATGTCGGGTTAGGTATTTGCATCGCATTCACTTGCATCATGCACTTGCATAATTGTTTTTATATATGCTCACTCTGCTGTAAATGTTAAATTTGTCTGTCTCCTTGACAAGGTTTTAAATCGCGGTATCGGCCGGCGTAACGGTCGCGGTCGCGTGTAACGGATATCGGGCGTATCGGTCAAC
>JAOTRH010120367.1:0-44360 GCA_034768845.1 Heliamphora exappendiculata
TCTCAAAAATAAACAAAATACATCAAAAAATATTTTAAACTCTAATAAATATAGTTTTAGAAAAAAAACATGCATATCAGTTTATTTTCGTTGATATGTGCAAAATAAAAAAAATTCACGGCTTCGGTAACCGCTACCGTTACGTTACGGCCGTTACGCCCCGAAACTACGTCATCGCTACCGTTACCGTTACGGCGACCGCTACCGCTATTTGAAACAATGGGTTATGCATTCTCTGTTGAAACCAGGTTCTGCTGAACCTTTTATATTTGACTAAACCTATTTTAAAAAATGACCAAAGTCTTTAACTTGTTCCAAATAACTCGCCTTAAAACTAAACATGAAACTTGTAGGGGACACGCTAAACTAGAACATATCCAAAAACCAAACCCATAGCCCTTGATGTGATGACTCAAAATCGAGGCCAATAGAGGCTCAAATTCTGTACTTTTCTCTGTTAAGTGCTGAATCGTTTTTATCTTAAATGAAATAAATGACACATTTACCCTGGGATCTAACTTTAGTGTTAAACATAAAAGTTGTAGAAAATATTTTTATCTAATTGGTATCCAAAAATTAGAACTTAAATCCATATCTAGGTGCCCCAAAACATTGTTGTGATTTTTAATTTGACACTTGAACATTTACCTTAATTTGGCTCAGTGTATAAGTGGCATGTCATATTGTGGGACTTAAAGATGTAGACTTTTAATGAATTATGTTGGATGATTGGTATATGAAAATCATTAATTGATGAATAGAATCCATGCTGCTAGGTTGAATCTGTCTCATGAATTATAGCTTGTGCTTTATATACTTGTACTTTATGCTTTAATGAATTGTACCTTATGCTATACCATGCTTAGATGTCATGCTATAATTAGTTGTACACGAGACGCATGTTGCACTCTATGAGCATTGTCATACTTGCACCTTGGCATATCGGAGTCTCTTTTTGTACCCTGCCATTATGGGTTGAGTTATGTGAAAATCATTCATTCTGTGGTATTGAACCTAGGGCATCCCTAGTTGCCAATTTTGAAAATGATTTGGGAGGTTGTTTATTATGAAAGGGGTTAGGCACCATGGGTTCGTCACTAGCCTTTAATTTTAGTAATTTAGACTTTGGGTTGACGCCAAATAAGCATTCTTGTCCTTAAGGTGGGATTTGTGTGCATTTTGGTTAGCCGGAGGATAAGGATGATATTGGCCCACCCTCACGCTGTTGCCATTGAGTATAACAGCTGAGACATGAAGCTAAGGTGAGCGTTTACCTTTCGTAACGAGGCGAATATAGGTTTGGTGATCAAATTTTCATAAAGTCAACTTTGAAATTCCCAGCGTGGGATTCATGTCATGATCCTAGATATATGTTGGGTTGAGTATTTGCATCGCATTCATTTGCATCATGCACCAGTATACTTGTTCTTATATATGCTTACCTTGTTGTAATTGTCAAATTTGTCTGTCTCCTTTACTATAAATTGTTCTGGGTGTTATATGACATGCGTTGTAGGATATTTTATTGCGAGTTTGGTTGAAAGGTTTAGGGAGTTTGCTTATGGGTTTTAGCTCATGGCATTCGTGCCACAGGTGAGAAAAAATAACTTTTTGAGGAAGTAGCACCCGAAGAAAGAGGTTTCGAGGAACAAGGTGAGTGGAAAGAGCAAGCCGACCCCGACAATGTGAATTAAAGAATTTGAAGTTCACCATTTTTGTCCTTTTTGTTCAGTTTCCACAGGCGCATTGTAGTTTTTGTTGAATCTTTTGTGAAACTGTAATTGCTATGTATTTTGAACGGCTCTAAAGTCTTAATGATGTAGTATTTATTTTATGTCTATGAATGGATGGCTAGAATATTTCTCTTAATTATAATTACGTATGTCCCGACGTGCTCGGAACACGGGGTGTCATAGTTGGTATCAGAGTCTAAGTTTAGTGAACTTTTAGATCTTGGGATACAGGAGACTATGAGCTCTGTAGCATAGAAACTCTGTAGAGTGTCTATACTATTAATTTATTACTTATAATTTTTAACAACTTAAAATTTTTACCTTAAGATTCTTTCTCCTATCTTTCTTTCTTTTGGATGGCATCCAACGCTGAACCAGCTGGAGAATCATGGCAAGCGCTCGACCCAGAAGACTCTGACCCAAAAGAAGACCCAGAAGAGATGCCAGTGGAGGAATAAGACGCTATTGACGCCGTTCCCTTAGCTTGGGTTTTTCGAAAGATGGGCAGGCAAACCTAGAGGATGAGAATGATGAGATGAAAGCGAACGAAGAACTGAACAAGGCAAATTATGATGCCGATGACGACAATGAGGATGAGGACGACGATGATGATGAAGAAGAAGGGGCAATTGCTTTCCCATACGATCAGCTTGAGGCGCCTCCGCCCGAGTCCGATGAGGACGAGACTATTGATACCGCTATTTACTATGGCCGCCCGAAATGCCAGGGTTACCATGTAGGAGATTGGGTGTACGCCAGAATTTGCCCGAAACACATGTGCACATGGAGAAAACTAGAGGCCTTTCCTCGTTACATGGGACCCTTATGCGTGATTGAGAAATGTAGCCGAAGACTTTACCACCTGGACTTTCCTTCTGGATTCAAGGTGCGACTTGGAGATACGTTAACTATAAAATGGATGCAGCCCTGAAGACCTAAAGACGATAAAGGAATTATCAACTCATGTGACTCGGCTATTGACTTTGACGATCCAGAGACATATCTAGAGATTCCGACAGCCATAACCAACAGGATGCAGATGGAACCAACCAACGCCTGGCACGTCGCAGTACAGTGGCGCTGTTATAACATCACCGAAGCGACTTGGGAGCGCAAAACAATCGTCCGCCACTTTTACCCACATTTTTTTATTTAGATTTTAGCACGTTAGGCATTGTACTTTTCCCTTTAGCTCAAAGATTGTATGTGTGCTTTGTGAACTTTTTGACAAACTTGTACTGGCTATGAGTTGGAATGAAATGCAAATATTTACTGTTGAAATCTCTATAAGTAGTTCTGTAAGAAATCTCTATAAGTAGTTCTGCAAACCTCAACTTAACTCTACAAAATCTCAAAACATAAGAAGCAATCAAGAACTAGAATAATCCTCAGAATCATAACACTTTTCCTCTTTTCTTTATTTTAGAATGGTTGGTAGAAGACCGAGCATGTTTCTGTTAGAACTAAGAAGGCAATGAGGCTCGACATTTAGAGGTGGGGTAGAGCCGAGAGAGGCGGAAGAATGGCTGAGGGCAGTTAAGAAATTATTCAATTCTATAGGAGTTCAAGATGAGGCCGATCGAGTGGCCTTAGCAGCGCATTTATTGGAGGAAGAAGCTGATCATTGGTGGACCATGATTAACAACACCCAGGATGTAGCAACTCTGACTTGGGAACAGTTCTAACGTCTATTTTTGGAAAAAAATATTTCCCAGCTCCTTTTCGTCAAGGGAAAATCTGCGAATTTCTAGAACTCAAGCAATGATCAATTACCGTGACTCAATATGTAAATCCCTTAAAAGAATAAAGTCGTTTTGCTGCAACCATCGTACCGGACGAGAAATCAAAAGCACGAAAGATCGAGTGGGGTTTGGAACCACCCATTCGGGCAAGGGTGATTTGTTTGCAGCTTCCAACCTTCACTTAGGTGGTACGTGTAGCTTTGTTAGTTGAAACCGATCTCGCAGATACGAGAAAGATATGGAGCCAAAAGAAGGGAAGCACTAGCTCAAGAGGGCTTGTGAAGAGCAACTGAGTATTTGTCCCCAAAAAGCCATACTACCAGGACAGCAGCCAAAGGCAACCAAGGGATCCCTCCGCAACATCTGTGGTATGCTTTGAATGTCGCCAGCCAGGACATAAGAGGTATGAGTGCCCGCGCTTATGGCAGAGAAATCTGAATAACCAACTCCAATAGTGGAGGCAACCCCAAAAGTAGTTGCCTAGGTACTCGCAGCAAGTTCAGATCATTAAGTCAGCTACTCAACAACAGAATGGAAGGGGAAGGCTTCCTCTCAACAAAAATCAGAGGCCCCAAGGAGGCTTAGGCAACGGATTGAGGACTGAAAATACCAAGAACAACAACGAAAATCGACCAATGGGAAGACGCATTTTTGCGCTGCAGGAAGAGATGGAAGACACCCATGTTGTTAAGAATAATGGGAAGCCGTACCCAAAAGGATAGACGAGTATTTTTATTTATAATAAAGTTAGGCCACACCAGTGCATCCCTACACCCACACAGAATAATAATAAAGATACTATTAAGATACATATATATCTAACACCCCACTCAAGTTAGAGCATATATATTTACCATGCCGAGCTTGTTACATAAATATAAGACACGCGGACCCAACAGAGATTTAGTGAAAATATCGGCCATTTGGTCTCCTGTAGGGACTGACCCAAAAGTCACAATACCTCTCTGATATTCTGTACGGACAAAATGGCAGTCAATCTCAGTGTGTTTTATTCTCTCGTGAAATACTGGGTTTGTGGCAATATAAATAGCCGAGGTATTATCAACCCAGAGTCTGAAAGATCATCGAAAAGGAAAGTGTAACTCTGTCAAAATCTGTTATAGCCACATAATCTTAGCAGTCGTTAAAGCCATAGTTTGATATTCGGCCTCAGCACTAGACCAGGAGACCACAATCTGCTTCTTGCTCTTCTAGGAAACCAAGTCCACCAACAAAAATAGAGTAACCAGATGTGGATCTCCTATCAACTGTACATCTAGCCCAATCAACATCAGAGTACCTTTCCATTCCCATATGACCATGATTAGAAAACTGGATGCCCTTCCTTGGGTTTTTGAGCAAGTACCGTAGGATGCGTAACACTGCTTGCCAATGGGGAACACGGGGATATTAGTCAGGGTCAGACAGAGGCACTCCTTCCTTTGGTTCTAGTTTGACATTAGACTCCATAGGTGAGTCCACCCCTTTAACATTCATATATCCTGCACGCTCCAGAATGTCAAGAACATACTTCCGCTGAGAAATGAACACACCTTTCTTATTCCTGGGTACTTCAATGCCGAGAAAATATTGAAGTTCGCCAAGATCTTTCGTCTGAAACTTGGTACCTAGAAATGATTTAAGGTCAACAATCCCTCCACTGTCACTACCAGTAATAACAATGTCATCCACATAAATGACGAGTAAGATGCATCCCACAGAGGTATGACGAAAAAATACAGTATGATCCTTTGCAGATTACTGAAGACCAAACTCTTGTTTGACAGAACTGTACCTGCCAAACCAGGTCCTGGGAGACTGCTTCAAACCATATAAGGAGCGCTTTAATCGACATACATGGTTAGGGGACCCCCCTGGGCAACAAAGTCGAGTGGTTGCTCCATATAAACTTCTTCCTCCAAATCACCATAAGGGAAGGCATTCTTCACATCGAGTTGATATAAGGGCCACTTATGAGAAGCAGTCAGCGATAAGAATAGACGAACAGAAGCTATCTTGGCAACAAGCGAAAATGTATCAAAGTAGTCAAGGCCATAGGTCTAAGCATAACCCTCAGCCACTAAACGAACCTTTAAACGCTCAAGGGAGTCATCAGAACGAAGTTTGATTGCATAGACCCACTTACGGCCGATCGCAGTTTTTCCCGGAGGAAGACGTACCAGGTCTCAAGTATTATTAGCCTCAAGAGCATTCATTTCCTCAATCATAGCTTTACGCCAACCTAGATGAGAAAGAACATTGACAACAGAGCAAGGCGAAGTATGCTGATCAAGAGTATTAATACCCTACTGGACAGTAGCCGATAAATCATGATAGGATGTAGTATATAAGGGACGATCTCTACAACTACGATATGATTTGCGTAAAGCAATAGGAGGGTCACTTACTTGATCAGAGGTTGGATCCGGCTGAGGAGAGGTGGTGGAGCCTGGTGACACTGAGGAGTCAGAGGATGATGTAAGAACAGGTGCCTCGAAAACAGCAGGCGAAGACTCCTCGGGAATATCAACCGGAGGACTAGGCACGGGAGATGATGCCACTGGTAAATCAGGGTAGGACTGATACAGCAAAATCTGATCGAGACCATCATCAACACAGGTGATAGGTGAAGTAGCCGACCCATAGAATGAAGTAAATTCAACCAACACCACATTACGAGAAACAATAAAGCGTCGTAAGTTAGGACTATAACATCGATATCCTTTCTGGGTTTTAGGATATCCCACGAAGGCACACTTTAGTGCGCAAGCATCCAACTTTGTCACATTTGGCCAAGTATCTCTCACATAGCAAACACACCCAAAGATCTTGAGTGGTAAAGAAAAAAAAATCTGCTGAGGGAGTAAAATAGGCAAGGGTGTAGCACCATATAAGATAGAGGATGGCAAGCGATTAATAAGATAACATGCGGTCATCACAGCTTCACCCCATAAAACTTTGGGAACCCTCATCTGAAACATCAAGGCACGTGTAGTTTCCAGGAGATGTCTATTCTTTTTCTCAGCCACCCCATTGTGCTGAGGTGTGTTAGGGCATGATGTCTGGTGAATAATCCCAGGCAACCCTGTTTCTCCCTCTTTCCAGCGCCGGCGACCTTTGCTCTCTCTCTTTTCGGCGCCGACAACCCCTGTTCTACCTATTTCCAGCACTGACGGCCTCTGTTCTCTCACTTTCCATCACCGACAGCCCCTTTGCTCTCACATTCCAGCATTGGTTGTCCTTGCTCAGCGCCGATAGCACCTTCTGTCATTTTTTCGGTGATTTTTTCGGCGACCGGCAACTGTTCCGGCGATTGTGTGATTCACGGTTTGAGGGTCTTTCACCGACTACTGGTTTAAGGGTCTAAGGGCTACCGAAGTGTTTCTTATTTTATGGAGATGAGTTGACGGTGTGATTCGCGATCCATATATGAATGATTGAAGGTGTGGGTGCGTCCTTTTGCTTATTGGTTTGTTTCCTTGTGATTCCTTGAGGTTTGCCATTAAGTTATTGTGATGTCGACGGAAAGTTTCACAAAAGGATAGGCGAGTATTCTTATTTATAATAAAGTTAGGCCACACCAGTACATCCCTACATCCACACACAAAATAATAATAAAGATACTACTAAGATATATATATCTAACACATGTTATACAAGGTATGTTTGTATTATTTAATACCTTAGTGAAAGTACTATTTGACTCCAGAGCATCCCACTCCTTTATATCTCTGGCCCGTATGAAGTCCTTGCTCCTAAAACCCCAGGCATTAAATTAGGCCCTAAGTGTCGTTACACCCTTAGAAAGTCAAACCCGAGTAGATTATATCTGTAAAACATGCACGTTGCGAATAACCCATACCCTTATGACATACGACCTACGAGTCATGCATTTTAAAGGCTACGACGTGATCTTCATAATGGATTGGCTCTCAGGGCATCGTGCTATCATTGACTGCCGACAGAAGAAGATATGGGCGTAAGCGGAGGACAGAACTACTATACGAATTCAAAGGGGACGACGCGAGATTTTAACCCCGAGTAGTGCGAAGAATTGCAAATCTAATAGCTTCGTAGGAAGATTAGCATGTCTACTTGCTAGTACAAACTTCTCGTCAACCCCTGAGTTACCACGAGTCCTGTGCGAGTACGAAGATGTATTTCTAGAAGAACTACCTGGATTACCCCCGCATCGTGAGATTGAGTTCTCAATAGAACTCTAACCTGGAACTGCATCGATTTCGATCGCAGCACACCGGATGGCTCCCACCGAACTAAAGGAGTTAAAGGATCAACTTTAGGAATTGCTCAGCAAAGGTTTTATGAACCCAAGTGCGTCACCATGGGGAGCCCTAGCAGTGTTCGCCAAGAAAAAGGATGGCACCTTGCGCCTTTGTATCGACTACCACCTGTTGAACAAAGTAACGATCAAGAATCGATACCCCCTGCCCCGTCCGTATAGATGTTCTCTTCAACCAACTGCGAGGATCAGCTTGTTTCTTAAAGATCGACCGTGGCTCAAGATATCATCAGCTTCGAGTTAAGGAGGAGGATATACGAAAGATAGCCTTCAGAACATGATACAGACATTACGAATTCGTAGTTATGCCCTTTGGTTTAACCAATGCCCCATGAGTTTTCATGAGTTTAATGAATAAACTTTTTCAGCCCAACCTCGAGCAGTTTGTAGTGGTCTTCATAGATGACATCCTGGTATATTCCATAACTGAGGAAGAACACGAGCAGCATTTAAGAATTGTCTTGCAGAAGTTAAGGGATTCACAACTCTATGCTAAGGCAAACAAGTGTGAATTTTGGTTATGTGAAGTGAAATTTTTGGGACACGTGGTGTCTAAGGAAGGGATAGCTGTGGATCTAGCCAAGGTAGAAGCTGTTTTGGAGTGGGAGCCACCTTGAAATATTTTTGAAGTTCGTAGTTTTCTTGGACTAGCAGGATATTATCGAAGATTTATCCAAGATTTCTAAAAAACTGGCACGTCTAATGACGAGATTAACACAAAAAGGGGTGAAGTTTGAGTAAGGTGATAAATGTGAGATGGCCTTCCGAGAGCTTAAGAAAAGGTTGACCATGCCCCAATCCTGATTATACCCGAATGAGAAGTTGGGTACACAGTGTATTGTAATGCATCAAAAGATGGTCTAAGATGCGTACTAATGTAGAACGGTAGGGTGGTAGCCTACGGGTTAAGACAATTGAAACCTCATGAGCAGAATTACCCTACCCACGACCTGGTGCTTGCAGCAGTGGTGTTTGCACTAAAGTTTGGAGTCATTATCTATACGGAGAACAGTTTGAACATTTTACCGATCACAAAAGTTTGAAGTATGTGTTCACCCAAAAGGACCTTAATATGAGACAACGCCGCTGAATGGAGTATTTAGAGGACTATCAGTTTACATTGGCCTATCACCCGGGCAAGGCTAATGTGGTTGCCGACGCCCTTAGTCGGAAGACGAGAAGCATGATGGCTTATATAGCATCAAGAGAATGCGATATGGTAGGGATGCTCAACGAATTTCGACTCCAACCATCAGTATCGGAGGATGGAAACTGTTTTTTCTTAATCGTGGCAACAGTAAATCTTTATCAACAAATCATGGAAGCCCAAAAGTACGACCATGAGTTTGAATTCATTCGAAGGCATCTAATCGCTGAGGAATCAAAGCTAGGATGGGTAGTCAACAAACACGGGCAGTTAACATACCTAGGACGACTTTTCATACCGAATGTCAAGGATCTAAAGAGAGACGTTCTAAAGGAGCATTACCAGTCACTTTTTGCTGTCCACCCTAGAAGAACAAAGATGCATCAAGATTTGAAGAGGCACTATTGGTGGGAGGGCATGAAGAAGGATGTGGTAAGCTTCCAAATGCCTTACCTGTCAACAAGTGAAGGTCGAGCACCAAAGACCGGGAGGAACCCTTCAACCCCTGGAGATACCTCAGTGGAAGTGGGACCACGTCACCATGAACTTTATCTCTAGACTACCAAGGTCACTAGCAAGACATGACTCTATCTGGGTAATCGTGGATTATCTCACCAAATCAACACATTTCCTGCCAATTCAAACTTTCAGAAAGCTAGAAACCTTGAGTCAGAAGTACATCTGGGAAATCATACGTCTTCACGAAATTCCATTGTCCATCGTGTCAGATCGAGATCCACATTTCACCTCACGATTCTGGAAAAGTTTGCAAGCTGCTTTAGGAACGGAGCTTTGTTTCAGGACTACCTTTCATCTGCAGACTGACGGACAATCTGAATGTATAATTTAAACACTAGAAGACATGCTTCGAGCCTGCGTCATGGACTTCAAGGGACATTGAGAGAAACACCTACCATTGGTCGTTTTTACTTACAACAACAGCTATCAATCCAGCATTGGCATGGCGTATATGAAGCCCTCTACGGAAGACCGTATCGTTCGCCAATTTATTGGATTGAGGTAGGAGAGAACACACTTCTTGGACCTGACCTTGTACAAGAGACTATTGAGAAGATCTGAAGCCCTCTACGGAGACGCTGCAATTTGAAGTAGGAGATCATGTATTTATGAAGATTCAACCACGATAAGGGGTGATACTTTTTGGCCAAAAAGGGAAGCTAGTCCTAAGGTACATCAGGTCATTCAAGATTCTGGCCAAGGTTGGGGAAGTGGCATATCGTTTGGCTCTACCATCGCAACTCGCTAGTATTCATAACGTTTTTCATTTGTCGATGCTGAGGAAGTACAGACCTGATCCTACCCACATTCTAGATTGGAAGGAACTCCATGTTGACGAAGACGTAACATTCAAAGAACAACCGATAAGGATAATCGACCAACGTGACAAGATTCTTAGAGGGAAGACTATCCCGCTCGTTCGAGTTCTTTGGAGGCACAACGGGATCGAAAAATCAACTTGGGAGCAAGAAGAAGCTATGAGGACAAGTCATCCCTAGCTGTTCGTAAATTGAGGTACGATATGAAATTTTGAGGACGAAATTTATTTTTAGGGGGGTAGACTGTAACGACCCGGCTCAAACCCTAATATTAGCGATGGTTAGACAATGAAATCTTAGGTCGCTGAAAGAATAGAAAACCCTAATTAAATCAAAACTTTAACTTAACCCGAAAACCCTAAGAAGACCAAATACTCATAAGAGAAGCCCTAATACTCAGATAAGTCTCGTGGCATCCTAAATTATGTAAATAGTACGAAATATAAGGTTAAAAATCAAAAGTTCTCATAATTAGGGTAAAATGACCATTTTATCCATGGTACAGCAAAATATCTTAAAAATTCAAATTTTGACACATAGATACCCTAAATCAGATATTTAGATACAATTAAATAACAAAAGATAAAATAATAACATAAATGATAAAAAATGCCTTTGAATGGCTGGCCACCTTGGAATTAGTGCATAAAAAGCCACTTTTTGCCCTTTTAGCTCACAAATAAGAAAAAGTTGTACAAATTAAGTATTATTATGATCCAATGCTTTTTAAACAAGTAATATACATAATAATATAATAATATAGGTCAACAAAAATAAACAAATTATTTAAAGTTCATACATAATAAATAAGTCAAAAAGTCAATTCTTATCAAACTCTCTTAATTTGACTTAAAAACTTATACCTATTTAATCAATTACTATAAAAATTATGATAATTCATGGGAATACTAAATTAATCATAAACACACTAAAATAATAGATTTTAGTAGGTTAAGACACTAAAAAGATACAAAATTAATATTTTAGGCGTTTTCTCACACAAAATGATACCAAAATACAACTTAAACCACAAATTAATACAAGACAGCTTTTTGGTCTACCCCAAATTGCCCCAGTCGAATTCCCTAGCTGCAAAAAATCTGATTTTGTACTTCTCAAAAGAAGCCCACCTCCCATGCAGCCAATGGAAATTGAGAAAAATTTAAATTAAAGCTTACACCGTAATAATTGAACCTACCAATTTTTCTGTAAAAATACACCCAAGGCCCCATTCTCCTCTTCATATTTCAGCACTATAGTGAGGGGGAGGGTCCAGAAAATATTCTAAGTGTTCTAAGAGAGAGAAGAAGAGAAAGGAGGAAGAAAGAAGGAGCTTAGAGGAACCAAAGAAGTTACATAGAAGCTAAGTCCTCATCATCCACCATCTTTAGGTCTTCAAACAAGTAAGTAAACCCCTAAAACCATTATTATTTTTATAGCAAATAATAGTTCAACAATAGGGGCTGTTTATGTTTGATTGATTGTTGGACATGGTTGCATGTGACTATTTTTGAGTTTAATAACCTGTAAATGTTCTGGAACCTTGATATATATGTAGAAAATACATGCACGCAAAGAAAATAAATTAAATCTTAACATATCATGAGCTAAGACACCAAAACCTTAAAGGGCCTGATTTTCTGGTTGTTTTGACTTTTTGGCCCAAACTTTGATTTATCATAACTAATTATAGAAAAATGGTCTAAGTGAGATTTTTATGTCCAGACCTAGATGTTGAAGTTATCTTTCATACAAAATTGGTTTGAAGTGATTTCAATAGTAATTTCATACACTATTTTTACTAAAGGGTGTCAGATTCTGACCACCCTGTATTACAGATATAAAAACCTTAGGTTAGAATGAGAACCAAGCATAGGTTAAAACCTAAAACTTGTAGACAGCATGCTTGTATTACTATCCACCAAAAATGAGCCTAAAATATGGAGATATGATAGGTCAAAATCCTCCTCAAAATCACTGTTATAAACCTGTGACTGACTTGAGCTCTCTGTCACATGTTTTTGCAAGACCAGAAACTTATGTTTTTAATTTCCAAATCTTAAAGTGGTTTTCATAAAAAC
This sequence comes from Heliamphora exappendiculata, assembly GCA_034768845.1. Classification (NCBI taxonomy): domain Eukaryota; kingdom Viridiplantae; phylum Streptophyta; class Magnoliopsida; order Ericales; family Sarraceniaceae; genus Heliamphora; species Heliamphora exappendiculata. The sequence goes on from JAOTRH010120367.1 coordinate 12,341, forward strand.
TGTAGCTAACATATCAATCTATTTATTGACCAACAATCAACCCTAGATACCTTCGGATGGTTCCCCAAAAGGCTTATGCATTCTCTGTTGAAACCAAGTTCTGCTGAACCATTTATAGCTGATTGAACTTATTTTATAAAATGACCAAAATCTTTAACTTGTTCCAAACAACTAGCCTTAGTACTAAATATGAAACTTGGAGTTATAGGGGACACACTAAACTATAACATATCCAAAAATCAGACCTATAGCGTTTGATTTGATGCCCCAAAATCGAGGTCAACAGAGGCCCAAATTCTGTACTTTTTTCTGTTAAGTGCTGAATTATTTTCTCTAAAATAAAATAAATGACTCATTTACCCTAAGGTCTGACCTTAGTGTTAAACATAAAAGTTGTAGAAAATATTTTTATGTAATTGGTATAAAAAAATCAGAACTTAACTCCATGTCTAGGTACCCCAAAACACTGTTCTAATTTTTAATTTAACACTTGAACATTTACCTTAATTTGGCTAAGTGTATAAGTGGCATGTCATATTGTGGAACTTAAAGATATAGATTTTTAATGAATTATGTTAGATGATTGGTGTATGAAAATGATTAATTGATGAATAAAATACATGCCACTAGATTGAATTTATGTCTCGTGAATTATAGCTTGTGCTTTATATACTTGTACTTCATGTTTTAATGAATTGTACCTTATGCGACACCATGCTATAACTAGTTGTACACGAGATGCATGTTTCACACCATGAGCATTATCATACTTACACCTTGGCATATCGGAGTCCATTTTTGTACCTGTCATTGTGGGTTGGGTTATGTGGAAATCATTCCTTCTGTGGTCTTGAACCTTAGGTGTTCTTGGTTGCCAATTTTGAAAATAATTTAGAAAATTGTTTATTATGAAAGGGGTTAGGCACCATGGGTTCATCACTAGCCTTTAAGTTTGGTAATTTAGACTTTGGGTTGACGCCAAATGATCATTCTTATCCTTAAAGTGGGATTTGTGCACATTTTGGTTGGTCAGAGGATAAGGATGTTATTGGCCCACCCCCACGCTGTTGCCATTGAGTAAAACAGCTGAGGTATGAAGCCAAGTCAAGCGTTTACCTTTCGCAACGAGGCGAGGATAGGTTTGGTGATCAAATTTTCATAAAGTCTACTCTGAAATTTCCGGCGTGGGATTCATGTCATGATCTTGGATATATGTTGGGTTAGGCATTTACATCGCATTCATTTGCATCATGCACCAGCATACTTATTTTTATATATGCTTGTCTTACTGTAATTGTTAAATTTGTCTGTCTTCTTGACTATAAATTGTACTAGGTGTTATATGATATGCATTGTAGAATATTTTGTTGTGAGTTTGGTTAGAAGATTTAGGGAGCTTGCTTCTGGGTTTTGGCTCATGGCATTCGTGCCATAGGTGAGGAAGAACTTTTCGAGGAAGTCGCACCCGAAGAAAGAGGTTTCAAGGAACAAGGTGAGTGGCAGGAGCCAGCCGACCCCGACAATGCGAATTGAAGAATTTGAAGTTCACCCTTTTTGTCCTTTTTGTTCAGTTTTCACGGGCGCATTGTAATTTTTTTTGAATCTTTTGTGAAACTGTAATTGCTATGTATTTTGAACGGTTCTGAACTCTTAATGATGTAGTATTTATTTTATGTAACTATGAATGAATGGTTAGAATATTTTCCTTAATTATAATTATTATGTATGTTTCGACGTGTCCGGAAGACGGGGCCTCACTAACATTTTCATTTCAATTCCAATATCAAGTTTTCCATTTCATTTTCACATCACGTTCTGTTTTAGTGTTCAATTTCTTTTTCAAGTCACATGCATTATAAACTTCAATACATAATTTCTCATAATTCACATTTCTTTCATCAATTTCATATGTGCCAATAACACAAGATTTACTCAATCGAGATCATATTGTTTGAAGAAAATGGAATACACCCATCATATGCATATATACAAGTTTGAAACCCATGTTTCACGTGTAAAAGCTTAGAGTTTTAAATGATGGCCATGTTATACAACAATCCTCAAAATCCTCAAATGCCTATTCTTGTTCATTCAAAACCATCATTGTATGTAGAAAAACCCACTTTCATCGTAAAGTCCAACCTACCGGTCTAACACATGCATAAGAGATAATCTAAATCTTACCTCAAATTGCACAAAACTTCAAGATTCTTCCAAATCCTCTCTCCTAGGGTTTTGATTGTGAGGGATTTTGATTCCTTGGTGCTCAATCTTCTACCTCCTTGCTTCAAAGGTTGATTTTCATCCTTATACACTTCAAATCTAGTTTCAACCTTCCATTTGAGTGAAGGAAGGTTAGGGTATCATGAGGTTCTTGGGTCTCTCTCTCTCTAGAGATGGAGAATAGAAGAAAAGAGAAGAAGAGAATGATATAGGGAGATATTGGCATGGGTTGGGCTGACATAGGTTTAAATAATAACTCTCAACTTTTTTCGAAGTTCCAAAATTGTCTGAACATTTCTCGACAATCCGCTCGAGCGGTGACCCCTGAAGGTGAATTCTACAAATTTTTTAACTTTACCCTTATTTCATTATCTCAAAGTCATTCCACATATCATTAATTCAATTATTACCGAACAATTAATCATTCACTTAACCGAAAAAAGAAAAACAAAATAAACACTTACCGGGTCATCACACATATATTTTGTTAGTTCGAACCCTAGTTCAAAAATGAGTTTTTTTTAGTATGTTTTTTAGACTTGGAAAGATTTTTTGGTTTTTTACTTGAAAATCTCTCGAGTGTTTCACCGCTCGAGTGGTGGAGAGTCCGCTCGAGTGGACGGCCGCTGAGTGCAAAAGTTGGATTTGTTTCGAAATGAGGTTTTTGGTTGGAGAAGCTTGGGGGTACCCTTTTTGATTTAAAATGGCATATTTTGTTAATTGTTTTACAAATAAAATTCCATTTTTGTTTTGGTTTTCGTGGAGTTTTATCATTAGAAATCTGGGCATTACAGAGAATGTTAACTTAGAGAAATGTCCCACATGTCAAGCATCTATGTATATGGTAAATGATGGCAAGGGTAAGAAGATCCCTAACAACATATTGCGTTACTTTCCGTTGACACTGAGGTTGTGAAGATTGTATATGTCTAGGAAGACAGCTAAAGACATGAGATAGCACAATGATAAGCGTGTGGATGATGGGTTAGGAAGACATCCAGCTGACTCTGAGGAGTGGAAGAAATTTGATTTGCATTATCCAGAGTTTGCACATGAAACTCGCAATGTTAGGCTAGGCCTAGCAACCGATGGGTTTAACCCTTTCGGGAACATGAGCACTTCCTATAGTATGTGGCTTGTCATACTAATGCCATATAACTTGCCACCATGGAGTTGCATGAAAAAACCCATTTTTTATGATGTCTTTACTTATTCCTAGACCGAATCAACTTGGGGCTGACATTGATGTTTATCTGAGGCCCTTAGTTAAAGAGTTGAAGGAGTTATGGGGGAATGGTGTTATGACTTACGATGCCTCTAGTGAACAGTCCTTTCATATGCATACAGCTGTAATATAGATTATAAATGACTTTTCTGCATATGGTAACTAGTCCGGGTGGAGAACAAAAGGTTATTTGGCTTGTCCTCTTTGCAATGCCAATCCGTAATCACGTAGGTTGATAGATAAGATTGGGTGGGTGGGTCATCGAGCTTACTTGCCTAAGAACCACCCTTGGAGGAAGGACAAAAAGTTTGACTATTTTCTAGAGCTTCAAACAAAATCCTTGGAGCTACCAGTGGAAAAGGTTACTGCTCAGTTGGATCAGGTACGGGTAGTCAAGTTTGGAAAGGATTCTACCAACAAGAAACGACCTCGTGCCTCTGAAGAATTGAATTGGACGAAGAAAAGCATTTTGTGGGAGCTACCATACTTGAAGGCACTGAAGTTTCGACACAATCTTGATATCATGCACATCGAGAAGAATATATGTAAAAACTTATATGGGACGATGTTAGCTATAGATGGGAAGAATAAGGACACATACAAAGCGCGTGATGATTTAAAGCAAATGAGCATAAGACCTGAATTGCATCTACAAATGAATGAAAATGGATCCGTTGTGAAGCCTCGGGAAATTTACACTATAGATCTACAACAAATAGATAGTATTTGTGAATTCTTGAAGTCGATTAGTTACCCAGATGGCTATGCTGCAAACATCGTGTGTGACCTCAAAAATGGTAGGTTATCAGGTATGAAAAGCCATGACTGTCATGTCCTTCTTCATCTTCTTCCGATTGGTATGCGAGGATTTGTGAACAAGGAGACTTGTACAACACTATTTGAGTTGGGTAGTTTCTTTTAGGAACTTTGCTCGAAGACAATAAGACACAGTGATTTGAAAAAACTAGAAGAACAAGTAGTACTCATACTTTGCAAGATGGAGAAGATCTTTTCTCCTGCTTTTTTTGATGTGATGGTTCATCTAGCTGTTCACTTACCACGAGAGGCCATGCTTGCTGGACCGGTTCAATATCGGTAGATGTACCCGATTGAAAGGTAGTTGTTACCATCACAGTGTGAATTAGTTGTTTCTTAGTAGTATTGTTTTGCATATGTATTTGATAATGAAGAGACGATAATTGGTTGAAGGTTTCTCGCGACTTTGAAAGGGTTTGTCACCAACAGAGCACGTCCAGAAGGTTCGATCGCCGAGGCTTACATTGTAAAGGAATGTCTTGCTTTTTTCTCAATGTACTTAAATGTGATTGATAAACCTATACGAAATGATGATGGTGGTCAAAATGGATCAGGCATAGAAATTTTCAACCAAAATGTTCATCTTTTCTCACCAATTGTAAGGGCTCCTAACCCTTCTCAGAAGGAACAAGAAATGGCTTAATGGTTTGTGCTATACAATAGCCCCGAGGTGGATTCATATATAGAGTATGTAGTTCAATTTAAATGTGTATTTATAACCTGTTTCTTTTTCATACTTGTTCAACTTAGTTATGAATTATGTTTTCTTGAGCAGGGAGTACAAGAATTATATCCAAAATCCAGAAGGACGTGACATAACTCAAATACAGAGAGAAGAATTTCCAAGCTGGTTTAAAAAAACGTGTAAGTTATGTTAAAAAGCTTATAACTACTAAACACTAACGAATTTAATTTGATTTAACATTTACTTAATTAGTAACTTGATATGTTCATGTAGATGATTGATTTGCGAACTAAAAGGTCACCTGAAGCAACCGATGAACTTTGGTCTTTAGCAAATGGTCCAAGTTCTATAATTGATCTTTATTCGGGGTGCACCTCCAATGGTGTATGATTCCACACTAAATATCGTGAAAATTGTCGTAGGTGCCAAAATAGCGGGCTTGTAGTAGAAAGGGAACATAAAGGGAAGCATATGGACTTTTACGGATACTTGTGCAAAATATGGGAATTGAGATACCTGCATGGGGGTAACGTGGTTTTGTTCCAATGTAAATGGTATAATACTGGCCACATAAGAAGAATATACACCGATGAACATGTCATAAGCATTGATAGTACGAGACTTTGGTATAAAGGAGATCCATTTGTTCTACCAAGTCAGGTGAGACAAGTATTCTACATAAATGATATTAGCAAAGGCAAAAATTGGAGAGTGGTAGAACGCGTCACGCATCGAGGAGTATGGGATGTACTAGAGCGTGATGATGAGTATAACGATGCATTTCAGCAAGACGACACCACCAGTGGTGTCCCAATCCTTGTCGAAGATACTGATATCCACCACAACAGGGAGGGTATGGATCCTGAGATCATTCCCTCTGGTGAACTATTGCCGGAGCATGTAGATGACAAGGATGATGATGATGATGATGATGATGACACTATGACAGAGTATCTGGATGACGATGAAGAAGATGAATTGCAAAGTCAACCCTCTCCTGATGTAGATTTTGATATTGATGTTGATATAGATTAGGGCAATATACTGTTTGTTTTATGACTTGTTTTATGATTGGAAGGATGGTGAATTCAATTCAGATCTTTTCCCTGAAAATTATTTCGTTTATTTTAATATTTTTTACAGGACATGTTTGTGATTTGCAACTTAAAGGTTCAATAACCTGTCGCACTCCTAAGTCCTATCTTTGTGTTCACACACATGGTTAATAAACTAGGGTCTCTTGCGGGAACTGGAAGCTGATATGTTGGTGACGTAAAGTAAAGCATGCCATCATTTGATATACAAATAAACAAAATTGGCTATCACATCACTTTGAACAAGCATGCAAGTAATATAACAGTTTGGTATCTAAACACTTATCTCTTTTTTTAAGTAGATCTATACACTTCTACTTTCCGTAGATATAATGGGCTTCATATCTTTTTCCCCTTAACCATAGAAAAATATTAATTTTATTCTCTGAGCTCCTGCACATGAATCTTATGGAACTTGCAGGATTGTTTCTTGTCAGCTAGTTTTCTTGTGTATTATCCATATTCCATAACCCAAATTGAGCCTTCAGTGCCCTCACAACACATAATTGAGAAGTCGTCTCCGTTTGAGAAAAGAGACTGCTTCCCTTCTTCAAAATTTCCCATGATTGCATACGTGCATAAGAGCATGTTTCCACAAAACTACTTTCTTCACTAGTCTTCACTCCCAGATACAGTTTATGATTGTTTATTATGTTTGTGCTTCTTTATCATGTTTATAGAAACTTTTCTACCTTAGTCCAGAAACTCTGTATGCTGCATCTAAATGAAGAACTACAATGACCAATGGGCAGAACGTCTAGAAGAGAGCAGGAAAAAATAAAAAAAACAAGTTTCCTGAAGTAATCTTTCTATTGTGCCGCCAACAGTGGCCACAAATGTGCTACAGACAAGATCAACCAATACATTCCAACTAAGAACTAAGAAGACCTCTTGTCAATCGATTCACATACTCAACAACAAGAAGCATCCTGTTTAATTAGTTTTCTAAAGAACTGACTGCGATTTCATTTGTGTTATGACTAATTTAGAAACTTCTCAGGAATTTAGACACTTCAAACAAGCTTCCCACAAATTCACACACTTTAAACAAGCTTCCCCACAGTTCTCCAATTTTTAAAATTTCCAGGTCCTTCTTCAAAGAACTTGCTTCAAGGACTTAGTAGTTTATATTTCATGGCATTATTTCAATTTTCATGACATTGTGTCACATTTAATTTTATTTTATTATGTCATATGGATATTGAATTTACGCTTCACTTGTCATTATATTTCATATGTATATATAGGTGTGAAACATGTCAGAAAGATGGTAAATTGTTTCTTAAGCCAGGGCGCTTGTTCGACAAGATGATGGAATATGAGAAGCAACGACCAAAAAAAATTGAAAGGAATTCAAAACAATAGGTGCTTTGGGATTAAAAGGCATGACAAACTCAATATTTGGTTCAATCCAGAGAACCAAGAGTAAAAGTATTAGACTTGAAAATAGCAAGATGTATCGCGATGTTGATGATGAAGATTATCAATTGCCTAGTGGTTCAGAAGGGGATAGCTATTCCAGTGGATATGACGAGTTTTCTAGGTTTGATGGTAATAAGGTACTACGTATACAATCTCTTAATTAGAAAGGCTTTATAATAATCTTTAACTAACTTAATGAGACTACAACAGGGAGGATTATGGCAACCTCAATTGATTGTTCAGTTCTAGTTTATTATTTTTAATCATTTATTCTTCTAACCCTTTCACATTTAAATGTAATCAGGTCTTGCACATGATTCCGAGTAAGAAGAAAGCAACCTATGCATCTCGCCTTTTAGACGCATCACAGATAGTTCACAATGAGAGCAGTACCCCCAAGAGAGTGATCAAGGCTCCACTAACACATCATGTTCCAACTGATGTGTCCCGACCCGTCCTCCTATAACACGAGCTATTCATGCAAGAAGCACACCCGAGGCGCCCCAATCGATCTAGCTTTCCACACCATCTACCCAGCTTGATGGAGTCTCTAGCCCACATCTTGTCACCAGCAACATAGGTGAGTATTCATGCAAGGGTTTGACTGATGACATAATCCTTAGATTTGAAAAAAGGGTTTTCATTTGTTGCCAGGCTTTTGCCAAGGCAATCAACCGGTCATGTTGCTTATCTGTACTAGTTGTCTTCTCTTTCACCATCTACAATCTAGCTAATGCTTGATTAATTTAGTTTTTGTTTTATGTAAACCATTACAAGAATCGTTTGAATTATAAAAATAGGAAGATGATTCTCTCGATTCTCTTTTGAGCATGTTTGGATTGAGGAACAAGGAAGTATCGGATTAGATTAAAAAATGTTGGGTTTCACAATTTCAAAATTTTCCTATTAGAACAAATAATTCACTGTTTTTGCTGCTGTTTTTGATGCTGGAACATAGTGCTGATGTTTTTGATGCTGGAACATACCCTTTTTGCTGCTATTTTTTTATGCTGGAACATGCTGGTTCTCTGTTGTTGCCTCTGTTGTTGCTGGAACATGCTGGTTCTCTGTCGTAACTTGAGTTAACATTGATTAATTTATTAAGTTCGATCTATGTACAAGTATATTACATTTGAAGCTAATTCATTGATAAGATGTTCATGTTTTTTTCACAGGTTGATATGGAGATTTCCAGTTCGAGTGTAGCCTTTCTTTTCTTTTTTTTTTTTTAATTTCTTCGTAGCTTGTTGGATATTCAAATTTGGCATAATATTTGAATACATTTGAGAGAATAATTACTTTTTGGACAAAGATACATTTGAAATTTTATCACTTGTTGAATGTTTGGTATTGGTAATTACTTTTTCAATATATTTGAGTAATTTTTAGAATTAATTTGATCAAAATGTATGTGGTTTATGAATTTATTTACTTGTTTTATGAATGAATTTGGATAAAAACAAGGTTTTCATATTACAGAAATGTATTTGACATTTTAAATTAATTTTATTATTTTTAAAGAAAGGAAGAAGAAAGAGAGAAGGAAGAAGCATGAAGCCAAGAGGATCCATGGAGCATAAAAGCGAAGTCCAAGTCTTTCATTACCAAGGAATAACTTCTAACAAGGTAAGAGAGACTCTAATGCTTCTGATTTTACACATTTTAAACATTTCTCCCACCTTTCTCAAACACAAATCTAAGATCAAGAATCAAAACAAAAACAAAGGCGTCAGGGTGAGATGTTTGGGGACTATTTTGTATGGTGATGGGAGGTTGAGTGTGTATGGGTTTTCTATGGGTTTTATGACTTCTATAAGCTCTGGAACAGTGATATATTAGAGTATAACACATACATACAAGGAAAATGGGTCAAAACTTGATACACAAAGTGCTAGGAGGCTAGAACTAAACTAGGCCTGAAATTTTTTATTTTTAGACTTTCTACCTTGAACTTTGAAACATCATAATTAAAGATAGAAAAATGACCTAAGTGAGTTCTTTATATCTAGATTTAGATCTTTAAGTTATTTTTCATACAAAAAATTTTTGAACTGATTTGAATAAATAGAACTCGATATACAATATTTTTACCCAAGTGTGTTGGTTTTAGACCAACAGGTTTTACAGACCTCAAAACCCTATTTTAAATCGTGATCTAAGCTTAGATCAAAATATAAAAGTTGTAGATAACATGTATATATTGCTGTCCATCAAAAAGGAGTCTAAAATATTTAGATTTGATAGGTCAAAATGCTTCTAAAAGTCACTGTTGTGGTTCAGCAAAGCACAGAGCCTTTTGTCACATATTTTTGTGCAACCAAAAGCTTCTATTTTTATGGACTAAATCCAAAAGTGATTTTCATGAAAAGTGTAGCTAATATATCAATCTAATTACTGTCGAAAAATTAGATTAAAACTTTGTGAGACCCTGACCCATTTTGTTTTAAAATGATTTAAGTATTGATAGGAGTAGGGATTAAAACTTGATCTCAGTGGTGTTTTAGGTGAGTATTTTGAGCTTGGATATACATGAAAGATATGTGCTGAAGTGAAAACAAGGTTTCAAGGGGTGTTTGGACGAAGATATGTGAGAAGTGTTTGGCCCTATTTTCAGGTGTTCACCCAACGACGGCCACTCAAACGGTGGTCTGTCTGCTCAAGCGAGGGTGTGGCAGTGTGTTATGTCGGCAAGGACAGCTCGAACGGATAAGCGGTGATCTATCTGCTCGAGCAGTGATAGCCTGGCACAAATAGCTATAAAGCCTGTCATGCCTTGGTTTTTGAGCCAAAATATCTTTTCCAAGTAGTTTCTCTCTTTACACAAAAGTTCGGCCTTTTCTCTAGATTTTGGTTGGCTCGGGGCTCAATTTTCAGCGATCTAGCAGTTGATCCTTGGTAGTAGTGCTGAGGGTTTTGCATCCATTCAGATGGAATTTCATTTTGTTGAGATTTATTTTTCGAGGCATCGAGCTTTTGGCTCAACGAGGTTGAATCCTAGACTATGTTGTCGTTAAAGGGTGCTACGTGTAGTTATACACTTTTCTACCGATTGAAAATGCTTTAAATGTTGTATTTCATGTTTAAATCATGTTGTTTGGATAAAAAGCATGTTTTGCGCTTTTTTGTTGGTTTGTACATGATATGGACTTGTGGGTGTTCATAGTTTTCAAAAAGGTGATTTTGAAAACGAATGATTTATGAAAATCTCAAAAATCGTGTTTTGGAGGTTTAGAGCTAACTTTCGGGGTTGAGTCTCAGATTTTGAAACGTTTTGATAAAAACGGTGCGAACACTTTGAAATATTGTTAATCTCCATGGTTGATGGATGACATGACGGATGGCCATTGGATCTTGTATACACATGATGTATAGTTTTAAAAGGTTTTCGTAGTTGAGCTACGTACTGGTTTTTACATGATTCTATAGACGTGTTGTGGCAGTGCTTGGATTAGGTGTTTTTTCCTTCGATTTTAATTCGCAAAGAGCATTGTGGGTGCTTCTTCCCTCGATTTTAGCCCGTAAAGAGCCGATTGCCCCCGTGTGTGGCTGCGTTGTTGTAACTCTGTATAAAATTTATCATTACCTAACAAGTCTTAAATGATTCAGGAATATGTAACGGACAGAAGTCTATAGTTGTTACCTCTGTCCCTAATGTGACGGAGTCGGTACATAAGAATCTTTTTTCATTTTCTCTGCTGTGTGATCCGAGTGGAAAATAACGTTTTGTTACTACTTTTCTTTAACTGTTAAACGTTATTTGCATTATTGAAATGCTTGGTTTTGAGCATGGAAAACCGTTTTGAGACTTGTAGGAGTCTAATGGAAAACTTAGGATTTTATGAAGTAAAACTTTTTTTTAAGCTCATGTGAGTGAGTCAACTTTATACTATGTGATTGCGTATCCTGTTTTATTGTATTATAGTCTGTTTCTATTGGGTTTCGACTCACGTTGTGGAATTTGGTAAAACCTTTTTCAAGTGAACGTGGTCCTGTAGGTTGACCTTGAGGTGCTCGGAGGTGGCTGATGACAAGACTCTAATATTTTGTCTTTGTTAGGTAGTTTATACCTTATGTATATGGTTCATGTTTGGTTGTATCTCGCTTTGTGTAATGTAATTCTTATGCCTGTGGTGCCGATGCATGTATGATTTATGCTTTCGAGAAAAATCATGGGTTGGTTGTTATTTTTCGTAGTTTCTTATTACGTTTTTCGTTGCTTGGTTCAACGGTTTACAAAAGGGATTTTCAAATAATTTATACTTTATTCAAACTTTTGTACTTCGAGGGAGATTTTGGAACGGCTTACACTGCTTCTTTCAAAAAGGTTTTTCTTTATTCGAAATGTGTATTTTATTTTGTTTTAAAGGCTTGGCTTTGAGGCCATAACCGTAGTCTCTTAGACTACTCTTTTAAATCAAATAAACCCTCAGTAGTGCATTTTTACAAAGGTTTTAGCCTCGTTTGAGCATTATGATTTTTCATCCCTTTGTGTTTGGCAGTTTTGGTGGTTGTTTGTGGGTTTTCGTGTGACCCAGAGTTTGGAGTGTGACAACTTGGTATCAGAGCTCTGAGTTTGAATACTTAAGATCTGTGGGAAGAGGCTGCATCACCTTATGAGGAAATATGTGTGTGTTCTTGGTTGCATGTGTTTATGTTTAAGGGTGTTTATAATATGAGCATGTTAGCTTGTAGAGCATGGTAGCTTGTTGTGTATACGTGAGTATAGAGATTAGACGTTATGATTGATTAGTTTTGCCTTTGGGCATTTGGATTAATGAACTTGGAAGCCAAGTTAGAAATGCGTGTAGTTGACGTGTTTTCTAGTAAGAATTCTGAGTAGGTTATCCAAAGTGACGCGTCATTCTTGTCGGTTCTCTTCGGTATGTGTGATGTGTTTGCATAATTATTTTGGCTATGTGTTAGCATGATTATGTGGTACGTGTTAGAAATAACAAGATAGGTTGCTGTGTTTTATATTTCTTTTATATATGAACTGTATACCTTTGGAGAGGATGAGACCGTGGTTTGGGTCTTAGATGTGCGATTTGGTTGTAGTTGGTTGGTGAAAAGCAAGGTTTTGGGTTGAGCGTCAATCGCTTAGTGTGTTGTGGAACTCGTTGGTGAGTTGGGTTTAGCCGCGTGAGGTTAGCCTCGGTTGGCGAATTGTTGAGTGTTGGTATTAGCAGAGTTTGCTCAGGTACAGCTGAAGCATGGTTAGTGGCTTGGTTTTGGTAGCTGGCTCCTCTTTGGAGTATGTTGCCGGAGGTTATAGTCGTGTCATAGACGGCCTTGTGAGTAGAGGTAATTGAGTGTTGGAGACCCTAGGGAATCAGTTGTTATGATTTGTTCTGTGGATAGTGATAATCTCTTTCGGGGTTTTAGTGTACATGGTTTTGGCTGTGTGATAGATTAGGTACGTCGTAAGCCATACTATGTCGTGAGTCGTGTACTTGGGATAGGGTATAGATGGGAACATAGTGGATGGGAGCGTGGTAATCATTAGTTGGGCGTATGTTGAGATGATATAGCTGAACATGAGTGGTTCTGAGGATATCCCTTGCTAACAGGGTGTTGTTGGTAGTCAGAGTAGTGTCTGATGACTTTGGACGTTGTATCCCTTATTGAGATTTGAGAATTGAATTACGAGTGAGTATGCTCGAGGATATAGGGACAAGTATGAGTTGCAGACATGCTGGGATGAGTATGGGTCATGGCTATGTTGGAATGTGCAAGGGTTCGATAGTGTGGTTGGTTTAGTGCTGAGACGGTGTATCCTAAGTGTGATATATTTGGAGGTTGTTTGTGTTCGACCTTAGGTTCAGAGATGGGTATGCTATTTGTCCATGGAAATGAAGTGTGGAGTAATAAGGCTCAGCAATGTACCGGGTAGTTTGACTGGCCTAAGGCGATAGATGAGAAATCGTGGGTTACGATGCCTGTGATCGATGTGTGCTTTGAGAGCGGAAGTACGGATGGTGTCTGCATAATTATGGGAGTTATTAGTAACTCTGGATGAAAAGTCTCAAGATTAGATTTCCTTTGTTTGATGTCGTGCACTTTATATGTGAGTTGCTTGGATAGTGGGCTCGAGACCGTGACGTGGCTGCGATTTGCCTAGCCAGAGTTAGGTGAGTAAGCGCAACCTTGTGAAGCGAGGTCTTGGCGCGATAGGCATGTTGACGTGTGTCTCCGTGTATGCCTAGTGATGAGCTTGTAGTCCTGTGGGATGTGTTGTACAAGGTATGGGGATTGATGGTATTCATGTGTGTGAACGATGGCATAGAGTTGAGAGCTTGGTGTAGCGGACGATCTGAGTATTGTGATCGGAGTTGACAGTAACTATTTGTCTATGGTTGAGGTGGCCTCAAGGTAAGATTTACAGGGTTCTTTGGGGGCCAAGTGTGGATGGGTACTAGGAGCTTGCTGAGGTTAGGTCAGGGTTTCTTCTTGACCCTTTTCTTTTCTCTGGATGGAGATGCCGGGATCTTGATTGATTCTTCGTGGTTTCAACGGATGGTTGATGAGTATATGCATTTAACTATTATGCATGGCTTGTTATGTATGATGGTTGAACCATTTGGGTTGTGTTCCCTATGAGGTCGGGTTGGTAGACCAAGAATGCTTGTGTTTGTCCTTATTGATGAGGGAGCTAGTGTTGAGACGAAAAGTTCTTTTTGCAGTGATCAACTAAGGATCATAAACCGTTGTGTGCGGCTTGTTCTGGGTTGTGTGCATATGGTTGTACTTCCAGCTCTTGGCAGAGTGGAAATTTTATGGAAACCATACGGTTGTGATATTCACATGGTGGGTTTCTGATAGACTTTTGTGAGTCTAGATTTAGGTTCTGTTTGGGGCTTTGAACTGTTTAGATTTCTTAGAGTCGAAGAGTGATCATCGACTGTGGTAAGTGTTATGTTTTGGCGTAACTGTTTATTTGGATAGTGATCCCGAGAATGTGGCAAGGTAAGAGTCAGGAAGGATTCGATGTTTGAGAAGCCTTGGTTGACGTGGCCTGTTCAAACCGACATGATTGTTTGGTTGGAAATGGAAGGGCCGTGATGAGTTTTGTATATGAGGAAATTACATGTGTAAGAGGCAAGTTTTGGTTGGTTACTTGACGGACAAGTCTTGGGTTCGAATATCCTGCTATTGTGGACTCAAGAAATTGATATATGTGTATAGGTCTAGGGTTGATGCCGGATGACGATCATCATGTTTGATTTGAGATTGATCTGTAGCCTTGGTATCAGTGATTTGATAGCGAGATATTGAGTTGTGTAATGATGCGATTACACGGTAGACATGGTTGGGTTTGTATAGGTGAGATATACATGCAAGTTGTTCTGTCTGCGTGATGTGTTTGGTTAAATAACTCGTTTGGGTCAGGTGACTTTGTGGCTATGGTGCCGGATTAGTTTTAGGTTGTGTGGAACCTTATCTGGGATAATGGCGTTGTTAGTATCAGCAGGGTAGCGATGTGATATCAAAGTGGGTGGTCCTCTGGTGATCGTTAGATACTTAAGTAAGGTTTGTGCATGGAATATGTGACTTCGCGTGATCGATGTCAGGTATCGACATCGTGTGTTTGGCCTCGTGGAGATAATCCTTGGTGTGCAATGTGATGTATGATTGAGCCGGTATGTGGTAGTGAGAATGGGGTGGTAGTCTTTATTCCTAAAGTATAGAGTGTTTGGGATCAGGTTCCATGTTGGATTGGTCTTGTGTGATGCATTGTCGTTGGAGTGGATTATGTTCGGCGAGAGTTTTGTTTCGAGGTTCTAGTATTGTGAGTTGGATGTTGATCTAATGTTTTATGGATGTTTCGTGTTTGCCTTGTGTGACAATAGTTTTGGGGTTCCAGTTGCTAGGGTATTTTTGCTGTTATTCAGTATTGCTGGGTTTGCATCAAAGATTGTTGATGGTTGATCGGATGGTGTTTCCCTTGCAATTCAGTGTTGAATTTCGGGGACGAAATTCCTTTAAGAGGGGGAGAGTTGTGAGACCCCTACCCGTTTTGTTTTATAATGATTACGTTCTGATGGGAGTAGGGATTAAAACTTGATCTCGGTGGTGTTTTAGGTGAGTATTTTGAGCTTGGATATGCATGAAAGATATGTGCTGGAGAGAAAACGAGGTTCCAAGGGGTGTTTGGACAAAGATATGTGAGGTGTTTGGTCATGTTTTTGGGTTTTCACTCAACGACAGCCGCTCGAGCGGTGGTCTGTCCGCTTGAGCGGGGGTGTGGCAGTGTGTAATGTTTGCAGAGACCGCTCAAGCGGTGACCTGTCTGCTCGAGCGATGACAGCCTGGCGTGAATATCTATAAAACCTACCATCCCTTGGTTTTTGAGCTAAAATATCTTTTCCAAATTTTTCTCTTTCTACACAAAAGCTCTACCTTCTCTCTAGATTTTAATGGGCCTGAAGCTCAATTTTCAGCGATCTGGCAGTAGATTCTTGGTAGTGGTGCTGGAGGCTTCGCATCCATTCGGACAGAATCTCGTTTCGTCGAGGTTTGTTTTTTGAGACGTCGAGTTTTTGGCTCAATGAGGTAGGATCTAAGACTATATTGTCGGTACTACATTCAGTTATACGCTTTTCTACCTGTTAAAAATACTTTAAATGTTGTATTTTATGTTTAAACCATGTTTAAATAAAAAGCATGTTTTGCGCTTTTTTGTTGGTTTGTACATGATATGGACTTATGGGTGTTCATGGTTTTCAAAAAGGTAGTTTTGAAAACTGAAGATTTATGAAAATCTTAAAAATCATGTTTTGGAGGTTTAGAGCTAACCCTCAAGGTTGAGTCTCAGATTTTGAAGCGTTTTGATAAAAACGGTGGGAGAACTTTGAATTGTTGTTGATCTCCATGATTGATGGATGACATGGCGGATGGCCATTGGATCTTCTATACATGTGATGTATAGCTTTAAAAGGTTTTCATAGTTGAGCTACGTACTGGTTTTTATATGATTCTATAGATGTACTGTGGCAGTGTTTAAATTGGGTGCTTCTTTCCTCGGTTTTAATCCGTAAAGAGCATGGTGGGTGCTTCTTCTCTCGGTTTTAGCCCGTAAAGAGCTGGTTGCCCCTGTGTGTGGTTGCATTGTTGTAACTCCGTGTAGAACTTGTTATTACCTAGCAGGTCTTAAATGATTCGAGGATAGGTAACAGACATGAGTTTATAGTTGTTACCTCTGTCCCTAATTTGACGGAGTCAATACATAGGAATTTTTTTTATTTTCTCGACTGTGTGATCTGAGTGGAAAATAAAGTTTTGTTACGATTTTTCTTTAACTATTAAACATTATTTGTATTGTTGAAATACTTGGTTTTGAGGATGAAAAATCGTTTTGAGACTTGTGGGAGTCTGATGGAAAACTTGGGGTTTATGAATTAAAACCATTTTGAGGTTCATGTGGGTGTGTCAACTTTATGCTACATGATTGCATATCCCGCTTTACTGCATCGTAGTCTGTTTCTATTGGATTTCGGCTCATGTTGTAGGATTTGTTAAAACTTTTTTCAGGTAAACATGATCCTGTAAGTTGACCTTGAGGTGCCCGGAGGTGACTGATGATAAGACTTCGATGTTTTGTCTTTATTAGGTAGTTTATACCTTTCGTATATGGTTCATGTTTGGTTGTATCTTGCTCTGTGTAATGTAATTCTTATGGCCATGGTGCCGATGCTTGTAGGATTTATGCTTTCGAGAGAAATCATGGGTTAGTTGTTATTTTTCGTAGTTTTCTTACTACGTTTTTCGTTGTTTGGTTCAACGGTTTACAAAATGGGTTTTCAAATGGTTAATGCTTCATTCAATCCTTTGTACTTCGAGGGAGATTTTGGAACGGCTTACATTGCTTCTTTTAAAAAAGTTTTTCCTTATCCGAAATGTGTATTTTGTTTTAAAGACTTGGCTTTGAAGCCGTAACCATAGTCTCTTGGGCTACTCTTTTAAATCAAATAAATCATCGGTAGTGCGTTTTTACAAAGGTTTTAGCCTCGTTTGAGTGTTATGATTTTTCATCCCTTTGTGTTGGGTGGTTTTGGTCATTGTTCATGGGCTTTTGCGTGATCTGGAGTTTGAGGCGTGACAAACTCTCTCGGATGTTCCCCTAAACTATTTTTGAACCCTCTATTGAAAACAGGTTCTGCTATGTGTTTTATAATTTACAGAACATATTTTACAAAATGGCTTATTTTTCTAACTTATTTCAAATAACTACCCTTAGCACTATTATGTGTAAGTGTTGAACCGTTTTTGCTTGTGAAAATTTATTTACCTATTTGCCTTAGGTTTTGGCCTTAGTGTTAAATATAAAAATTGTAGAAAATAGTTTTATCTAAATGGTGACCAAAAACCATAGCCGGATTCCAAGTCGAAGTACCCCAACATGTTGCTATACTTTAAAAGTCAATGGTTGGAAATGATTAATAAATGGTTAAATTAAATCCTTAAACAAATAAAGGCATGAGCCAGTGTGTAGTGTCTCTTATACGTAAAAAGGAGTAACCATGGCCCTTAAAACTAAAGAAAGCATTTAACGGTCCGAATCATTTTAATACTTCATGTACTAGGAGGGGTAGAACTCCATGTTGACGGTCAAGTCGTGTTTGTTTGCTAGGCATGGAGGTTTTGTTACCCGAGAGGTAAGCTTAGCTCATTTGCGAAAGCTCAATTCGTACGCGTATAAGATAAGGTGAGAGTACTTAGCTATTATCTTGAATATAAGTCTATGTGAATGATACTTTTAAATGCTTCGATGCTCGTGGTTTGAATTATGACAAGTTTTAAAAGCATGAACTGTTGTTTCCGATGCCATGATAATTTTTACTTCAAATGTGCTATCCGTGATCTTTTGAAGAAGTATAATATTTTTATAAAAGTACTATCAATGTTGTGTCGTTGTTTCAAAGTGCCAAGTTACAAGGACTTTCGGCCCTTTATATCTCGTTAGGGGATATTACCCAACTATGGGTTTTTCATTTGTTCTTATAAAGGAGGTTTCCCGTTAAGCGGGGATTATTTTCCTTAAAGGCTTTTGGGTTGAGTCCCGGGTTTTAGCGCATACCATTCTTGCTTGGTGGAGAGTGACTCTCATTTCATCACGTTACTATCCGTGTATTGAGAATTGAGATTACGGTACCGTCAAAATTGTAATAACCCTGTACGTGTTTATTTTTGTTTTTTTTTTTCAGCTAATAATTTTTAATTAAATTTCTAGATATGATTTATAATGAGAATTGAGGGGACAAATATAGCTAATTGATTTAAAATCTTGAAATGTGGGATGAAAATTAAGTTGTAAAAGTGAAACATGATATATAAAATTATGTTATTAAATTAAAGTGGAAATGGGTCATGAGAGTTAAAGTTAAAAAGAATAAAGAAGAAACTATAAGAAACAAACAAAACAAAACACTAAACTTATCCCCAAACATTTTAGAAGCACGGAGAATAAGTGAAAGAGAGAGAGAGTGAGAGAGAGAGAGAGTCATAAACCCAAGGTCTCTTCTCCCTCACTCATTCTTGTTGGCCACTCTCTTCTCCCATTTCTCTTCTTCATCTTTTATTCTCTTGGAAAATTGACCACAAATTTCACAAACCTTAGCCTTCCTCGTACAAAATTGAAGATTGCTGTAACAACTCGACTCAAACCCTACTATTAGCGACGAATAAACAATGAGAATTTAGGTCGTTATATGAATAGAAGAAACACTAATTAACCCGAAATCCTAAATTTGACCCAAAAATCCTAAAAAGACCAAATATTTAGAGGTAAAGTTCTAATACTCAAAAAAGTCTCGAGACAGCTTAAATTAAGTAATAATAACATAAAATTAAAAATTAAAAATTAAATTTTTTTTATAATTATGGTAAAATGACCATTTTGCCCCTGGTGTAACAAAAAGTCTTAAAATTTTAAAATTTGACACATGAACATCCAAAATTAGATATTTGTACATAATTAATTAATAAAAGATAAAATAACAAAAGAAATTACCAAAAGCTATTTTTTGTCTTTTTAAGCTTAAAAATGAGAAAAATATGTATAAATTAAGTATTATTTTAACCTAATACTTTTTATACAAGTGATATATATAATAATATAATAATATAGATCAATAAAAGAAAATAAATAATTATTTAAAGTCTCTGCACAACAAAAAAGTTAAAAAGTCAATTCTTATCAAACTAACTTAAATTAACTTAAAAGCCTACACCTATTTAATTAATTACTATCAAAATTATGATAAATCGTGGAAAGGCAAAATTAACTATAAACACATTAATATAATAAGTTTTAGTAGATTTAGATACCAAAAAGATACATAAAATTAATATTTTTTGTATTTTCTTTCACAAAATAGTATCAAAACTCAATTTAAATCCTAATTTAATACAAAATCAGTTTTGGTCTGCCCCAAACCGGTCCTAGCCGAAACCCTAGCTGCCAAAAATTTGATTTTATAAGTCTCAAATAGCACCCACCTCCCATGCAATCAATGAAAATTTAAAAAATTCAAAAATTTGCTTACATGTAATAATTAAGCCTCCATTATAATTTTGTTAAAAAAAACATACCAAGCACCCCATTCTCCCCTATGCAATTCGGTTGTGAGGGTGTGAGAGAGACCACAAAAAATATTTAAGTGTTCTCAAGGAAGAAGGAGAGAAGAAGGAAAGAACAGAGAAGGAAAAGTTAGGAGGAATCAAGGAGAAATCATTAAATTTAAGACCCATTATTCTTTAACCTTTTTAGCGTCAAAAGAGGTAAGCAAACTTTCTAAAACTTTCTGATATTCTCCCACAAGATAGCCCTCAGTCTATCTCTATAATAAACCCTAAAAATAAAAAACAAGGAACTCTTGATAGGTCAAAACGTGTAGATAATACATTTATCTTACTGTCCATAAAAAATGAGTCAAAAATATGAAATTTTGATAGGTCAAAACCCTTCCCAATGTCACTATTGAGATTCGGTGACTGACTCTCTATCACACCTTTTTATGAGATCAAAACCCTAAGTTTTTAAATGTCAAATTCAAAAGTGGTAAACATGAAAAATGTAGCTAACATATTAAACTCAATACTGAGCAAAAATCAGCCCAAAATACCCTCGAATGGTACCCCAAAAGTTTTGAGCATTCTCTGTTGAAAACTTACTCTGCAGACCCTTTTTAGACTAACAGAACCCTTTTTGCGAATTGGCCAAAATCTCAATTTTTTTTCAAACAACTTGCCCTAACACAAAACATGAAACTTGTATGGGGCACCTTAAACTAAAATATTCTCAAAAATCAGAGCCATAACACTTGAATTGATACCCCAAAATCATGGCCAACAGAGACCCAAATTCTGTGTTTTCCTCTGTAAAGTGCTGAACGATTTTCACTTAAATAAAATAAATGACCCCTTTATCTTAGGAATTGACGTTACTGTTAAACATAAAAGATGTAAAAAATATTTTAATCTAATTGATGTTTAAAAATCAAAAATTGAATGCATGCCTAGGTACCTCAAAACGCTGCTGAAATTTTAAAATTGACAATTAAAAATACTTAAAATTTGCTAAGTACTTGAGTGGCATGTACTTTATGGAACTTGAGTATGTGGACTTTATATGAACTTTGTGAGTAATTGGTGTATGAAAATGATAATTTTGATGAAGTGAACTCATGCCGATAGTTCGATTCTATGTCACATAAATTATGGTTATGCTTCGCATGCTTGTACTTGATGCTTTAGCAAGTTGTACCCTGTGCCATATCGTGTTTATATGCCATGTTATAAATAATTTCACACAAAATATATTGCACACCTTGAGCATTCCTACATTTCATCTTGGGTTATCGAAGTTCCTTTTGTACCTTTCATTTTGGGTTGGGTGACATATAAATCATTATTTCAGTGGTTATGGATATAGGGCGTCCCTGGTTGTCATATTTGAAAATAAAATGGGAGATTATTTATTATAAAAAGGGAGATTAGGCACCAGGAATTCGTCACTAGCTTTAATTAAACTTTGAGTTGACGCCTAATGAACATCCTGGTCTTTAATGTGGGATCGGTTGGCCAGGAATAAGGATGGATAAAATTGGATAAAGGCCTACTCCCATGCCGTTATCATTGCGTAAAACGGCTAAGGTATGTAGCCAAGGCGAGGGTTTACCTTTCGCAACGAGATGAGGATAGATTAGGTGATCAATGTACCATCAAGTCTACTCTGTAATTCCTGGCATGAAATTCATGTTATTGTTCTAAAAGTACGTTGGGTTGGGCTACTGCATTGCATTCATCTGCATCATGCACTCGCACAATTGTTCTTATATGTGCTTGCCCTATTGAAAATAATACATTTTCTATGTCTTTGCCCATAAATTTGTATTGGGTATTATACGATATATATTGTAGGATATTTTGTTGTGAGCTTGTTAGATCGTTTAGGGAATTTGCTTCTCGGCTCCGGCTCATGGTATTCGTGCCACATGTGAAGAAGAAGAAGAACCATTTGAGGAAGACGGGTTCATTGAAGAAGAAGATTTTAGGGAAGAGGGAGAGTGGCAGGAGCCAGCAGACCTCAACAGTGCCGCTTGAAGATGTAGGAAATTCACTTTTTGATCTTTTGTTCAGTTTTCCACGGACATATTATAACTTTGTTGAAATTTTTGGATGACCGTAATCATTAAGTATTTTGAACAAATTTTGAACTGTTAATAATGTAGTAATTATCATATGTAATTATGAATGTTTGGCTATAATATCTCTCTTATTTATAATTATGAATGTCTCGACGTGCCCGAAGGACGGAGCGTCACAATTGGAGCTTGATTGGGAGTCACCAGGGGAAGAACTCAAGTTTTAGAGCAAGAGAGTGGGAGATCTAAGCACCAAGTAGCCAAGAAATCTTACAATCAAAACCCTATGAGGATTGGAAGAACATTGAAGTTTTGGGCAATTTGAGGTAGGATTTAGATTATCTCTTATGTTTTGTGTTGATTTTGGTTAATATTTTGGTTATGTGAGTAAAATCTAGTTGATTTCATGCATGATTGAAGAATTGATTGGAGTGTGTGGGGGGCTTGAGTGGGGTTTTAAGAAAAATTGAAGTTTTTAAGAAATGATTAACCATGATTTTTTTTGTTGAGAATTTATTGTGTAAAAGGGGGCTTTAGATACTTAAAATTCTATGTTTTGGGATTGAAATGGGTTTGAATGGGTGTTGGCTTCAAAATCTAATGAAAATTTAATTTTCAGTGCAGGACAGCTCGAAGGACTGCTTGAGTGGTCTATCGGGCGGTCTTGGGTTGGTCTCGGCTTCTTGTTGCAGGCCAAATAACTCGAGAGGCTGCTCGAGCTGTCTATCGCGTGGTCTTTTTTGCTGGTTAAAAATATTTTCTTTAAATTAGTGTATTTTTCTCATCCGGACTTCGAATTGGGTTATTCTTATACTCAAACTGAAGCTCCAAAAGTTTTCTTTCCAATGACACCACTCTCACAATAAAAAAAAAAATTGTAAAAAAATTTATGACTAAAATAGTGAGAGTATGTCAAATTTTCTTAACCATTTTTCCCCATCTTTTGTCGAATGTCTTGGAAATGGTTATTTTCATCATTATTGGACTTTATTAAATTTCTTCTCCCTTTGGCTATCACTACATCTATATAAATACATTTGGATTGGGATGCATGTGTTGGACCGGTGGGTTGGATTTTACAATAAAAATGAATTTTCTACATACAATGATAGTTTTGAAAGAACAAGAATAGTTATTTGAGAGTTGTGGTATGACATGGTCATCATTTTAAATTTTAAGCTTTTAGAAGAGAAACGTGGATTTTAAACTTGTATGTATGCATATGACGGGTGTATTCCAATTTCTTCAAACCACATGATCTCAATTGAATTAATCTTGTGTTGTTGGTACTTTATGAAATTGATCAAAGAAATGTGAATTATGAGAAATTATGTATTGAAGTTTATGATACATGTGACTTGAAAAGAGAGATTGAATACTAAAATAGAAAGTGATTTGAAAATGAAATGGAAAACTTGAAATTGAAATTAAAATGACAATATGTGAAAATAATTGAGAGAGGAACCGGTAGCGAGGTTGGACTCCTAGATTGTGAAAATGAAAGTAATTAACAAATAATGAACCGAGTATGGATTGATGTGAATTAAGTTGGGCTTATACAGCTCCGCGGTGAAAGATGGAAACTTGCGCAAGATGGGGATCATATGCCCACAGGTTAGTCCCCAAAATGTGGTGGTTGTGTCATGATGAGTTATAGAGTGATCCATTCCACAATGGCTTCGCGTAGCCTGTTGGGGGCAAATGAGATGATATTTCTATAAGTTACATCCGACGTCGGTTCATTTATTGTGATACGATTTTGTGAGAAATCAGATAATGAGAAAGTAATATGGATAATGTGAAAGAACGGAATGTTTTGAAAAAGGCTCAATGAATGTGAAGAATGAAATAAAGAGTTTATGTGATAGAAAACGAATGAATAAATGGGATAAATTTGTGTGTGCGGATGTGTGTGTGAATGGATAACGAATTGGTGAAACTTGCATGTTTTACTTCAATTGCACCAATCATACCTCACAAATCATGCATAACATTTGAGTTAATGTTTATCCTATGAGCTGTGACTCATGTATATGTACTAAACCATTTCATATTTCGAAGATCGGAGATGATAACAAGGCAAATGGTGCATTTTGGAAAGGCTAGAGGAAGGATCTAGTATTTTTGTTTTGTGTTATGTTTGTACATAAAATCAAGTGGATGAATGTAATTAATATGAAAGCTTAAAGTTAAATGTACATTGTCACATATCCTTAAGTGATTTTGTAAATAAACTTTGGAAACTTTGTTCAAGTAGTTTGAATCTTTTGAATGCATAAATGTAAGAAAACTCATTTTTCTTTACGTCATATTGTAGCGTATATGTTAATGTTTTGGAAAGTTATTGATGAATATAGTTCCTGCATGGTATGACTTGGGGTTTAGTTCATGTACTCAGGGTTTGGATCGTAGCAGAATGGTATCAGAGCTCTATGTTTGAATACCTAGGAGCCTTGGAAAGTAACGATGATCTTTGTATGTGAGTTATTTGATGAAATTAGGCACCACTACACAGCATAAATTGTGTGCTTACATAGGATTGCGAATGGATTGCCTTGAGCGTGTTATGATTCTATGTGGGCATGGATGGTTAAATCTTGGGGTGATGTCACATGCCATTTGGCGTCCGATCAACTACTTTGGGTTCAAAATAGAAAAGTGTTTGACCGACGTTCTTTCTATGAGAAATCTGAATTAGTTGCCCGGATTATCGCGTTACTCTGAGGCTTTCCCTCGGTATGTGAATATGTGTTGATGTGATGTGACTAGGTGGTGAGTAGTGTGTAGCTTGGCTTTAGAAGGTTAAGTTGAGTTTAACCAAATTGGGTGCTGTGATATCCTTGTTATAGGAGTTATGTCCGTGGGACTAGTATGAGTTGTGGTCCAAATGGTGGTATGGGTTGTGTAAGTGCGATCTGGTGGTCAGGGATTGTGGTGGATGTAAGCTCGTGAGATGAGCATTGATTGTTTGGGATGTGTTGTACCTATGTCATGCCCCAACCTCTAGGGTCACGTGAAAGTCTACCAAAACACCATTTATGAAAATAAGATTTTCAGTTTGGAAACCATCAACCAAAAAATATAGCATTTGGATAAAAAGAGTACCCAAGGCTCATCTCTCATAAACAGTAAATATTTAGTTTCATACAAGCATAAGAATATATCGTCTCAAGGCGAACAAAACTCATCTTTAAAAACAGGTATCGCATGTAAAATTACATGTCTCAAAATAAAAGGAAAACTAAAATAAGTCTTCCGCCACTACGGGCACCTCTAGGCCAACTCTTCATGATCACCTATACCTGAAAAAGATTTGCACAAAATCTCACACCGTGAGCCGAAACCCAATAGAAACAGACTATAAAGTCGTAAAGCAAGATATGCAATCATATAGTATAAGATGACTCAACCACAGGAGTCTAAACAGAGTTTTCCATCCTTAAAATCATGCATTGCAAATAGTGCAAATAACGTGCCACAGTTAAGGGAAAACAATAACCAAAAGTGATTTTCTACTCGAATCACACAACCGAGGAAAATATAATGAAATGATTCCTATGTACCGACTCTGCCACACACAAGGACAAAAGTAACAACTATAGACTCTTGCCCATTACCCTAGTCCTGAACCACTTAAGGCCTGCTAGGTAATGACAAGTTCAATACGGAGTTACAACAACGCAACCACACACGGCGGCAACCGGCTCTTTACGGGATAAAACCGAGAGAAAAAGCACCCACCATGCCCTTTACGGATTACAACCGAGCGAAGAAGCACCCAAACCAAACACTGCCACAGCACATCTAACGAATCATTTAAAAATTAGTACGCAGCTCAACTATAAAAAACCTGTAAAATAGTTATACATCAACATGTATAAAAAGATCCAATATCCATCAACCATGGAGATCAACTAGCATTTAAAACATGTTTTTTTTATACCGTTTCTAACAAAACGTTTAAAAGCTGAGAGTCAACCCCGAGGGTTTGCTCTAAACCTTCAAAAGCACGTTTTTTTAAAGATTTTTATAAATCCTCCATTTTCAAAATCACCTTTTCGAAAACCACAGACACCCAAGCGTCCATATCATGTAAAAATCAAGAAAAAAACACAAAACATACTTTTTATCTGAACAACATGGTTTAAACATGAAAATATAACATTTAAAGCAATTTCAACAGGTGAAAAAGAGTATAATTGCACGTAGTACCCTTTAAAGACAACATAGTCTAAGATCCTACCTCGAAGAGTCAAAACTCGAGGCATAAAAAATTAAACTTTGTCAAAATGAGAATTTGTCCGAATGGAAGCAAAGCCAACAGCTTGGATAGCAAGGATCCACAAGCTAATCGTAAAAAACTAAGCCCGGGCACAACAAAAATCTAGAGAGAAGGTGGAGTGTTTCGGAGAAAAATAGTTTTTCAAAAAGAAAAATAGGCCGGAATATATATAGACCACGAAAAACAGGGCATCCAGTTGACTAGAATGCCCAATCCAGTCGACTGAAGGAGTTCTGGATCTCGAAAACACCTCCACCGCCACAACTCAGTCGACTGGAGTGCCTAATCCAATCGATTGACCGATCATACTATCAACCCAGACGACTAGGTCACCTAGTCTAGTCGACTGGATTGTTTGGAAAAATAACCCTCAACGTCAAAATAAGTTTTTCAACCTCGAGACCAACCAAACAGGCCTTAGCGAAACTCAGGAAAGCGTAAAACACATCTGCACATGCTGTTCTACAACAATGAAGCATGAACCATTCATCAAGAATAACATATACAAAAAAGGAACATGTCAAACATATATATATATATATATATATATATATGTGTGTGTGTGTGTGTGTGTGTATCACAAAAAGAAACAGAACTGGGTCTAACAACTCTCCCTCGTTAAGGAATTTTGCCCCCGAAATTCACGACAAGGCTACAGGGTAAACAACTCTCGGTATCTAGCACGAACCCTAGACTCAAGCTCCCATGTCGCTTCCTCAACCCCGTAATGAAGCAATAAGACCTTGACATAAGCAATTGTTCTCCCTCTCATCACTTGCTCCTTCGTGTCTAGAATCTTCACTGGGCGCTCCTCATATGTGACATCCTCATCAACCCGTAGCTTAGTCCAATCCCGAACGTGTGACAAGTCAGGCTCATACTTTCGAAGCATGGACACGTGAAACACGTTGTGCACAGACGCCAACTGAGGTGGTAAAGCCAGACGGTATGCTACCTCCCCAATCCTTTTTAGGATCTCAAATGGTCCAATAAAGCGCGGTGATAGCTTCCTGCTACGGCCAAACCTCATTAAACCTCATCAAACCTCATTAAACCTCTGCGTGGCAAGCCCTTCAGAAACGCGTGTTCCCCTACTATAAACTCCAAAGGCCTCCTCCTCTAATCAGCATAACTCTTCTGGTGACTCTGAGCTGTCGCTAAACGTTGGCGAATCACGGCAATCTTCTCTGTCATCTCTCGCACCGAGTCGGGTCCTAAGACTATGGTCTCTCTCACATCTGTCGAACACACTGGTGACCTACACGTCCTACCATACAAAGCCTCATACGGTGCCATCCCAATACTGGATTGATAACTGTTGTTGTATGCAAACTCTGTTAATGGTAAATAATTTTCCCAAGAATCTCAAAAATCAAGTACACATGCCCTCAACATATCCTGCAAAATCTGTATGGTCCTCTTAGACTGACCATCTATCTGGGGGTTAAAAGCAGTGTTGAACGTCAAGCTCATTTTGAAAGCCTCCTGAAGACTCTGCCAAAAGCGCGATGTAAAGCGCGAGTCTTGGTCAGAAACAATAGACACAGGCACTCTGTGTAATCGGATTATCTCTCTAACATACAATCTACTCAGTCTGTCCACCGAATCCTTCACACGGATGGGGAGAAAGTGTATAGACTTCGTCAACCTATCAACCACAACCCAAACAGCATCGTATCCCTTAGGTGATCTAGGAAGTCCCGACACGAAGTCTATCATGATGTTCTCCCACTTTCACTCTGATATCGGCAATGGTTGTAGCAATCCTGGTGGCCTCTGATGGTCCGCCTTTATCTGCTGACAAGTAAGGCACCGAGAAACAAACTGAAGTACATCTCTCTTCATTCCTGTCCACCAAAACTGACGGCGCATATCATGATACATTTTAGTGCCTCCAGGTTGCACTATAAGGCGAGAATGATGGCAATCATGTAGTATATCAGCACGGCATGATTCTGGTACAAACAACCTCTCAACCAATCTCAAACTCTAATTTGGACTCACAACCCATCACGTTGTGTCCTCTCCACTAGCAACACGATCTCGTATCATTTGAGCCTCCTGATCCGTTTGATGGACCTCTAGCACTCGTGCAACCAACGCATGTCGTGAAACTGCTGAAAACAAGGTGGCACCCCTCGTTGTCTTCTCGAGACACATATCAAACTCACCAATCTCTCCAAGCATGTTCTATTCCCATATAGCCACAGAAGCTAACGAACCATGAGATCTCCTACTGAGAGCATCAGAATGCCTTCCTTGGATGGTACTACAAGTCAAAATCATAGTGTTCCAACAACTCCATCCATCGTCGTTGGCGTAGGTTTAGGTCTTTCTATGAAAACAAGTATTTCAAACTCTTGTGATCAGAGAAAACTTCAAAGTGCTCACCATGAAGATAGTGGTGCCATGTCTTCAAGGCAGCGACCACGGTTGCCAACTCCAAATCATGTGTCGGGTAGTTCTTCTCATCCGTCTTCAACTGTCGAGATCCATAGGCCACAACCTTACCTTTCTGCATCAGAACACAGCCCAGATCGTCATGCAACGCATCGTAGTACACTATATACCCCAAACCTCGTTCTGAAATATTCAACATTAGTGCACTAGTCAACCTCGTCTTCAACTCTTGGAATGCCGACTCACAAGACTCACTCCAAACAAACATAACTCCCTTCCGCGTAAGACGCATCATCGATGCGGCAAGTCTAGCAAAATCCTGCACGAATCGCCGGTAATAGCCTCCTAAACCCAGAAAGCTGTAAATCTCAAATACATTCTTTGGTCGTTCCCAATCCATCACTGCATCAGTCTTCGAAGAATCTACTGATACTCCGTCCTTCGATACTACGTGCCCAAGAAACCTCACTTCGAACATCTAAAACTCACACTTCTCGAACTTAGCATACAAGCGATGCTCTCTCAAAATCTGTAGAATGGTACATAGGTGTTCCTCGTGCGCCTTCTTCATTGGTGAATAAATAAGGATATCATCCACGAACACCACCACAAAGCTGTTCAGATATAGATGAAAGATAGGGAAAGTTGTGATGATCCAGTACGTGTTTATTTTTGTTTTTTTCTTTTTGGCTAATAATTTTTAATTAAATTTCTGGATATGATTTATAAAGAGAATTTGGGGACAAATATAGCTTATTGATTTAAAATCTTGAGATATAGGATGAAAATTAAGTTGTATAGGTGAAACATGATATATAAAATTATGTTATTAAATTATAGTAGAAATGGGTGATGAGAGTTAAAGTTAAAAAGAAACTATAAGAAGAAAACCAAACAAGACACTAAGCATATTCCCAAACATTCTAGAAGTGAGGAGAATAAGTGAAAGAGAGAGAGAGAGAGAGTTGTAAACCCAAGGTCTCTTCTCCCTCACTTATTCCCATTGGCCACTCTCTTCTCCCATTTCTCTTCTTCATCTTTTATTCTCTTGGAAAATTGACCAAAAATTTCACAAACCCTAGCCTTCTTCATCTAAAATTGAAGATTGGAGCATGATTGGGAGTCACCAAGGGAAGAACTGAAGCTTTAGTGCAAGAGAGTGGGGGATGTAAGCACCAAGGAGCCAAGAACTCTTACAATCAAAACCCTAGGTGGGAGGATTGAAAGAATCTTGAAGTTTTGTGCATTTGAGGTAGGATTTAGATTATCTCTTGTGTTTTGTATTGATTTTGGTTAATATTTTGATTATGTGAGTAAAATCTAGTTGATTTCATGCATAATTGAAGAATTGATAGGAATGTGTGGGGTTGAGTGGGGTTTTATGAAAATTAGAGTTTTTGATAAATGGTTAACCATTATTATTATTATTATTGAGAATTTATTGTGTAAAAAGGGGCTTTAGATACTTAAAATTCTATGTTTTGGGATGAAAATGGATTTGGATCGGTGTTGGCTTCAAAATCTAATGAAAATTTAATTTTCGGTGCAAGACAACTCGAAGGACTGTTCGAGCGGTCTATCGGGCAGTGCTGGGTTGGTCTCGGCTTCTTGTTGCAGGCTAGACCGCTCAAGCTGTCTATCGCGCAGTTTTTTTTGCTAGTTAAAAATGTTTTCTTTAAATTAGTGTATCTCTCTCATCCGGATTTCGAATTAGGTCATTCTTGTACTCAAACTGAAGCCCCGAAAGTCTTATTTCTAATGACACCACTCTCACAATAAAATTCTTTTCGTAGAAAAATTTGTGACTAAAATTTAAGACCGAAAACTTGCGCAAGATGGGGACCACATGCCCACGGGTTAGCCTCCGAAATGTGGTAGTTGTGTCGTGATGAGTTATAGAATGACCCATTTCACAATGGCTTCGCATAGCCTGTTGAGGGCGAATGGGACGATGTTTCTATAAGCTACATCGAACGCCGGTTCATTGATTGGGATACAATTTTATGAGAAAGTGAGTAATGAGAAAGTAATATGGATAATGTGAAATAATAGAATATTTTGAAAAAGGCTTAATGAATGCGAAGAATGAAATAAATAGTTGATGTGATAGAAAACGAATGAATATATGGAATAAATTTGTATGCGTGAATGTGTGTGTGAACGAATAACGAATTGGTGAAACTTGCATTTTTTACTTTGGTTGCACCCGTCATATCTCACAAATCATGCATAACATTTGAGTTAGTATTTATCGTACGAGTTTCGTCTCATGTATGTGTACTAAACAATTTCAGGTTCCGAAGATCAGGAGTGATAACAAGACGAATGGTGCATTTTGCAAAGGGTAGAGGAAGGATCTAGTGTTTTTGTTGTGTTATGTTTGTACATAAAATCAAGTGGATGAATATAATTAATATGAAAGCTTAAAGTTAAATGTACGTTGTTACATATCCTTAAGTGATTTTGTAAACAAACTTTTAAAACTTGGTTTATGTAGTTTGATTCTTTTGAGTGCATAAATGAAAGGAAAACTCTTTTTTTTTTACGACATATTGTGGCGTATATGTTGATGTTTTGGAAAGTTATTGATGGATATAGTTCCTACATGGAATGACTTGTGCTTTAGTTCACGGACTCAGGGTTTAAGTCATGACAAAATTTTTGGTTGTGAAGTTAACGACGCTTTAGTTCACGGACTCAGGGTTTAAGTCATGACAAAATTTTTAGTTGTGAGGTTAACGACTACTCTGACACTGTTGGGGTTTGGGTTTAGTTTTTAGAATGTGATGATTCATTAATTTGTGGTGGTTGAGCCAGGAGTATATTTTTACCATACTGAGAAAAAGTTCCGTACAGCTTGTGACATTTTTTTTGCTCAAGCAAATGCATCAATTTTTTTGTTTTTGTGGAAAGTATGTTAAGCTATTTTCAAAAAGTGTTTTCAGTTATCTTTACTATAGTACTACATTTTTCAGTTCATGATAATATTAAATGCACTCTCATGTAATCTTTGTAGTTGAGATAACAAGAATAACTAGGAGTTGATCCACCAAAAGCGTCGTTGATTAGCCTTCGAAGTTGATGTCAAGTGATGTTTTGGTTCGATTGTATTTTGTTTAGTTTTTGTACCCGATAAAACATCTTATAATGGCAACTAAAGTTTTGTTGCATTAGAAGCAATATAACTCTTGGGATAGTGTATCCCCAAATACTTAAGTTTACCTCTCTTAT
>JAOTRH010120368.1:0-14815 GCA_034768845.1 Heliamphora exappendiculata
GTTTGAGGGGGAATGTTAGAATATTAGATTGATTGTTAGAATATTAGATTGATTTTATTCTGATTTGATTTTATTCTATTGTATTTTTTTTATTATTTATCTCTATTCGCCTATAAATAGATCATATATTGTACAGTTTCAATACACAGAAAATATACATTCTTCTCATTTTCTTCAAGGACAAATGCTCCATGCTTGGTGGCTATAAGGTTAACAAGCTCCATGATTTTTTTGTATTCTTGGATTACTTGAATCCTTAACCCATTAAAAATGTGGGCTTAGATATTGACATGTAAATATGATGATGCTGTATGAGTTTGGATCTGCTAAATGTGACAAAGAAGGTGGAATTTGGAATTGATGAATGGAATGTTCTTGTTGAGTTCTGAAAGTAATACAATTATCACATTGGGCTGAACTCTTTTGTAAAGAAGTAACATAATTAAGACTTGGATCAAACATTAAGAATCAAAATTGCATTAGAAGTAAAATGCATGGATAACAACGATGCTTAAGAGTTGGCATTTGTTGGTAATGCTTGAATGTGTTTGGCAAGGACCGATGAAGGCGGCAAAATGGGGGCGTTAGTTTGTTTTAGTTTTTAGTTGGTTAAAGACTGCAGCAAAGTGGACAAATATTAAGTTTGTTTGATGAAGGCAGCCTAGAAGGCTAGAAACCACTGTAGGCTTATTAGGATAATAAGATTTATATTTAAACATTTAAATATTTGTATCTATTTTCTTTTATATCTATAAATACAAATGATATCTCTCTTCACATTTTATATAAAAGAGAAAATATTTTATTCACAAGTTTATGATTATTAAGTTCAACATGGTATCAGAGCCATCCACTGTCAATTCTTCTTCTTTCTCTTCAACTACAATACAGTATCAAACTATTCAACCAGTTTCTCTCAATAATGCTCATCATTTCATTTCCATCAAGCTAACTTCCAAAAACTTTCTCTATTGAAAAATCCAACTGTCTCCAGATCCTCACGGTCAGAATCTTCTTGGCTTCGTCAATGGCACTTTTTCATGCCCTCCACCCACCCTCCTGCGCGATAGTGCTCCCACCCAGAACCCTGCTCGTGCTGCTTGGGTATCTCAAGATCAACTCATCATGAGTCTGTTGATCTCCTCCATTTCTGATGAAATCCTACCATTAGTTGTTGGTCTCACCACTTCTCGTGAGATTTGAGTTACCCTTGAGACCTCTCTTGCTTCTGCTTCTCAGACCCAAATTCTTCAACTCCACTCGAGTCTTCAGAACTTGCAACAAAATGATCGTTCTGTCACTTTGTTCCTCCATGAAGCCAAAACTCTTGCATATAAACTTACTGCCGTTGGAAAACCTCTCTCTCCAGCCAAATTAAATCTCTATATCTTTTAAGGTTTTAAACAAGAATTTCGTGACCATGTTACTACTCTTGTTGCTCGTTCAGAACCAGTCTCATTTTCTAAACTTCACAGTCTCTTACTTAGTCATGAATTTCTCCACCGAGATACATTCTCCACGCTTCAGATCTCTTCCCTTTCTGATGCTCCTCAAGCCAACCTTACTCAGACCACTATCCGCAATCGTGATTTTCATTTTGGACACACTCATGACTCCTCTGGTTATTCTCGTTCTCGCGGTCATGGTCGCCACAATCATTATGGTCGCGGTCGCTCTCGCTTTACGTCTACTGGTATCTTTCCTCTCCCATCCTCTTACAGTCGGTTTCGTTGTCAAATGCGGTCTCACCAACCATACTGCTGCACATTGCTATCATCGGTTTAACCACACTGTTAATTCCAGTGCTCATCTCACTACCTATGCAGCTAGTCAATCTGTTCCGATGGATTAGTTTCCTGACACTGGTGCAACTCATCATGTGACTCCTGACATTGCCAGTCTCTCCAACGTTGAAGACTATCATGGGAACTCTCAACTGTGCGTCGGTAATGGTCACGGTATTCCCATTTTTCACATTGGATCTTCTATTCTCCACTCTCCCACTTCCTCCTTTAATTTGCCCACTGTTCTTCATGTGCCTTCCTTCACTAAATCCTTACTTTCTGTACATCAATTCACCAAAGATAATCGTGTTTTCTTTGAATTTCACCATTCTCATTTTCTTGTGAAGGATCAAGTTTCCAAGAAAATCCTCATTCAAGGCAAGAATGAAGATGGTCTCTACAAGTTTCACTCTGCGCCATCCTCTCCTGTGGCACTGTCTTCTGAATGCGTTCCTATCACTTCTTGGCATCAACGTCTTGGACATTCCAATTATCGTGTTCTTCGCCAAGTCGTGAAGACTCATGCTCTACCTACTTCTTCTCCAAAACTATGTTCCAGATCCATTTGCCACGCCTGTCAACTTATCAAATCATCCAGACTTTCATTACCTTGTGCTGCGAATAAAAATTTAGCTCCATTAGATTTAGTTTTCAGTGATGTATGGGGTCCTTCCCCGATTTCTTCTAATGATGGTCATAAGTACTTTGTAATCTTTCTCAATGCTGCAACAAAGTACATTTGGTATTTTCCATGTTTAATAAATCTGATGTGTTTGATCTTTTTACAAAATTTTATGTAATGGTCGAGCGTCAATTTTCTCGTAAAATAAAGTCTGTTTAAACTGATTGGGGTGGTGAATATCGTAAACTTCGTCCTTATTTTCATACTTTGGGTATTATTCATCATTTACCGTGCCCTCACACTCATGAACAAAATGGCTTAATTGAACGTTGGCATCGTCATATTATGAAAACTGGACTTGCCCTTCTCGCTCAAAATTATGTTCCTCACAAATATTGACACTTTGCTTTTAAGACTGCTGTCTATCTAATTAATCGTTTACCATCCCGTGTCTCTCATAATCACTTCCCGTTACAACCTTTGTTTAATCGTTCTCCGGATCATCATTTCTTAAAAAAATTTGGGTGCTTATGATATCCTTATCTTCGTCCTTATCGCTCACATAAAATTTCTTTTCGATCCACACCGTGTGTTTTTCTCGGCTATAGTTCGTCTCACTTGGGCTATCGTTGTCTTGATTATGTTAATAATCGAATTTACATCGTACGACATGTTCGATTTGATGAAACTCAATTTTCCTTTTTCCAATCCTAATATTATCGGGTCAACATCTCACTCATCCAATTCGTCTTCCCCCTTTGCCATATTTTCTCTCCATATTCATCCTCCCCAACCCCCCAATCCACTGTTGCTATCTCATCCATCCCCTTCGGCATCTGTTCCTCAATCTCAGCCACCAAATTTGGCAAGCTTCACTCAAAATCTACCCCTTCAAATCACCTCTGACCCCTTTCCACCGATCTCCCCATCCTCGGTTCCCTTGAATTCAAATTTGCAACCAACCAGATTAGGATTATCTCATAATCTCTCCTTCCTCTGCGCCCCACTTGGAGTCTTCAACCTCCTCCTCCTTCTCTTCATTCGAATCTTGTTAGGTGTAAATGGATTTATCGGATCAAACGTCGTGCAGATGGGTCCATTGAACATTACAAAGCTCATCTGGTTGCCAAAAGTTTTCATCAACAAGAAGGTCTCGACTATTTTGAAACATTCAGTCCCGTCATTAAACCTACTACAATTCGGACCGTTCTTTCCATTGCTGTTTCTCACGGTTGGTCTATTCGCCAATTGGATGTTCATAATTCTTTTCTTCATGGGGTCTTAAATGAAGAGGTCTACATGCATCAGCTGCCAGGTTTTATTGACTTGGATCATCCTGACTATGTGTGCAATCTTCACAAGTTTTTTTATGGTCTTAAGCAAGCCCCTCGTGCCTGGTTCTCTCGTCTCACCACCTTTTTTCAAACTCTTCATTTTCACACATCCAAATTTGACTCCTTTTTATTTATTTGTCATCACGAAGGCATCAGTATATATATCTTGATTTACGTTGATGATATTATCATTACTGGCAATTCATCATCCCATATCCAACGCATACTCTCCTCTCTTCGTAAAGAGTTTGCCATCAAGGATCTTGGTAACCTTCTTTATTTCTTGGGGGTCGAGGTACATTCTAAATCCAATGGTCTTTTCCTGTTCCAACGCAAATATATTCTGGATATCCTTCAGAAATCTGGAATGGACCATTCCAAGCCTGTTACCACACCTTTGTCTACTACTATGAAGTTGACTACTGCTAACGATTTTACCTTTCAAGATCTCACTCTTTATCGGCAAATTATTAGTTCCCTCCAATATCTCTTCCTCATACGACCTGACATTGCATTTGTGGTCAACCGCGTCTGTCAATATATGCATTCTCCCATGGATATACATTGGCAGGTTGTGAAACGCATTCTTCGCTACCTTCGCCAGACTTCTAACTATGGTCTTTTCCTTCGAAAATCCACCTCGTCACAACTGTAAGCCTTTTTCTGATGCCGACTGGGCAGGATGTCTGGATGATTGCAAATCTACTGGTGGTTATGCGATTTATTTGGGTACAAATTTAATTTTTTGGTCATCAAGAAAACAACGCAATGTTGCGCGATCATCCACGGAGTCGGAATATAAGGCGTTAGCTGATGCTGCTGCTGAAATCTCTTGGCTACGGTCCTTTTTATCTGAACTTGGTCTCTCTCTCTCTCTCTCTCTCTCTCTCTCTCTCTCAATCTCTCATTTTGTGGTGTGACAATCTGGGTGCTACTTATTTGTCCGCGAATCCTGTTTTTCATGCTCGCACTAAGCACGTTGAGATCGACTTTCATTTTGTTCGTGACAAAATTCGTCGAAATGAGCTTCAAGTTTAGTTTATTTCTTTTAAGGATCAGATTACTGGCATTCTCACAAAGGCTTTACCTTCCACCTCTTTTCAACATTTAAGAGACAAGCTGCAAATCTAACCATTGAATTCTACATCTTGAGGGAGGCTATTAGGATAATAGAATTTATATTTAAACATTCAAATATTTGTATCTATTTTGTATCTATCTTTTTTTATATCTATATATATATATATATGATATCTCTCTGTACATTTTATATATAAGAGAAAATATTTCATTCACAAGTTTGTGATTATTAAATTTACAAAGGTTTATATTCAACAAAATACTGTTTATGGTGGACTAATATGTGGTATTTATTGAATGTAATGTGAAGAAGCAAACTATAGTGTTTGGTATCTTTAAAAAGTTTACAAATTTTTTTTAAATTTCTTTTTATAATTAAAAATATATATACATCTCAAACATGCTAATTTTTTTTTGGAGTGAAATAACTATAATATTCTCAATTTAAAAGTCAACTGTACTCTCAACAATAAAGAAAAAAGTTGTGCTAATATCTCAAATACTACAATTTAAAAACAAAAAATAAAAACGTATTAGATATTTTAGCAAAAAACAAAAAAGAAAGAAGCTACGCCTACACTAAACAAATTATCTCAAACACACTTAATTTTTTGCGGCTTCCTCTTCATTTTAGAAAAATAAAAAAATAAATCTCTTAAAAATTAAATATTTTACACATTCCAAACAGGAGTTTAGTTGCCAACTGCATTCAGTCCGCACGGAGGCTGCTGATTTTTGTTGTCAAGTTACGTCTTTTGGTGAGATTAATAATCATAAGAGCTCTAGAGTAAACTACCCCACCCGACTACCCTTATAATTTTTAGGGAATGTGGAACTTGTTTACCTCTTAACTCCCACATTCCTTGTATTAAGAGGAAATGGAGAGCTGTACTTATCAACAAGCCAACTGTTACACACATCAACCACCTCTTGCAGCTGTGTTAAGATTTGGTGCCCAAACCCGAAGAAAGCATAACCATGAACATTTCAAATAGAAAATTACACAAAAAAATAATGTTGCTCGGTTCATATCGGCCTACGTTTACGGACAAAAAAGAGAATCTACTATATTCCATAGATATTACAAACGGGAGATCAAAAATACCCCCCAAAGAAAATTCGACAATCAAAACCCATGCCTTGAAACAAACCAATTCATTTAATGCCCTCTGCTACTTTAGTAGTATTATAGTACCCATCTTTCCATCTGTTGGCCTTTCCTTTTTCACTTGTGATGCGGTTTTTAACAAACCCTCCCCGAGGAAGAATAGTCCAAGTAATCTCTAAAAGTGCTTTGTCAAGCACCCCCAAAAACTA
The DNA here is from genome assembly GCA_034768845.1 of Heliamphora exappendiculata. Lineage (NCBI taxonomy): Eukaryota > Viridiplantae > Streptophyta > Magnoliopsida > Ericales > Sarraceniaceae > Heliamphora > Heliamphora exappendiculata. The sequence goes on from JAOTRH010120368.1 coordinate 6,138, forward strand.
CAGTTGGAAGTTTATGCGTATCTGTTGGGCATTCGTATATATATAACTCCGCTCCACACCCCGCTGTCGATGTGGGAACAACTTCCTGGGCCACCGGATGACTGGCCACTCGACCCTCCAGTCACCCCCTCCTGCCCAAAATGCTGGTTGTTACATGGTTGTTCTAGATGTTCAATCATTTTCTTTGCAACAGCTTTTGATAGAATGTGTGTGTGTGTGTGTGTGTGTGTGTCCAAATGGAGTACATTGCTGGGATTCAACTTCATAAGATCTGCAGTTATGGGGTTTGCCTCTGGCTGAGACTGCCTAACCATCTCCATCCTTGAAAAATTAGAGAACTGGTGAACTCATAGGCCTTGTTTGGTGAACTGGGAACATGTGGGTCTGTAAACCAAATAAAAATTCTCCGATCGACAAAAAACTATATTAATCAACTGTGCTGATGCGCGATGCCTTGTTTAAGGACTTTCTTAGAATAAATCAAGCACAAAGGATAGGAAAACTAAATAAGGGAGAAAAGAAGCTTTATCGATATAAATCAACAGAAAGTTACAGGCTTAAACTAAGCTTAAATTAAACAGAAGATCTAATTCTAAGTACATAAAAGAAATTTTTGGTCTTTTGTTGTCGTCGTCCCTTTGAACGAGGCCTTATATAGGATTAGAATTTTCCTTCCCAGATTTGAAAAGCAACTCCTAGCAAGTTGTTCAGATTGTGCAACTACTCAGTCCTGTAACGGCTGAAATAGTTATTTAGTGATACTTAGTAGGTAGTTTTTTTCTCAACAATTGATGAACAATTTAAATTATTGACCGTTTATTATTTTTTATCTACCATAAGATTTTTTAATGAGTAAAGTCTATTTTTATAAAAGTTTTAACGCGCAAGATTTTTTTGGGATAAAAATATCATAAAATAGATAAATTTATCCATACCTTTTCAAAATAAGTATAAAGAATACAGATAAATTTATCTGTCTTTTATTGAAAGAACATGTAAAAAATACAAATAAATTTATCTTTCTTATTGAAAGTACGTATAAAAAACACATATAAATATATTTATTTTATTGAAAACATGTATAAAGAACTGTTAACCAGAATAACAAAATGATATCTTTCGAAAGGAAATTCTCTTCGAATATCAAGCGATTGCATGAAGGTTCTATACCTTGTTTCAAGATTTCGTCAGAAAAAAGCCACATACGATAGAATAAAAGCAATAAAATCGAGATTTTATTAATTTTGACGGACAACCGATTACAGAGACTACATTCTACTCCTATATTGAACTAGAAAGAAATTACAAGGAAAACAAAAGATAAAAAGAAAATATAGGCGGTTTGCCAAGTTGTTTGTTCATCCCTCCTTATTACAATCAATCATATTTATATACTTATTTTAATAACTGCTGGCAACTTCTAATAACTGCTTCATCATGTTTGAACTGCTACATGTTGCTCACAATCTTTTTAACCGCCTTTTTACAGTTTCGAAATTTCAGATTGCCACTTGTCACTTTCACCTAGAATGCCCCTTAATTGCTATATAGTTGTGCCTCGACTGCATAAAAAGATGTGTGAATGGGGCAACTATCATCACAAAAGAACATGTAGATAGCCAGGACAGTTATCACAAACGTGTGTTTTATACTCCTTTTATTGTTACACGTGCTTTTACTTCTAAGTTACTCATTCGAAGCAGTTTTTCTAGATTAATTCCTAGATTACCATTATTTTTGTAATTCAAGAATTAACTTCGACAAGGCTATCTCGAAAGGAACTACTTGTTAAACCTAAAAAGGCTTCACTGACTTTTTCTTCATTCGATGGGCTATCACTTTTACAATTTTTCGACAGGCTTATTTTTTCCTTGTTGTTACTACTAATAAAGCCTATTCGACGAGTTACAAATTTTATAGCCTTCGACAAACTAATGTAACCCTTGTTGTCATCACTTAATAGAACTTATTCGATGGGTTATTAATTCTATAACCTTTAATAGGCTATTTCAACCCTTATTATTTATTATAAATAAAATATGGTGTAAACAAATGTCCCCTCATTGGTTGGGTTTGAACCTTTTTAAACCCAATTAATAAGTTCAAATTAATGTCTCATACTATTTTAATCATTAAAACGGCAACATTTAAGACTAGCTCTTAAATAGGAACGTCTTTTGAATAACCGCGCGCATAGAAACTTTAACGTCACTCTGTATCTTCTGTCTTCGTTTGAACCTCCTGAACTTCCATTACCATGGCTCCCAAGAAGAACCCTAAATCTTCATCCGAAACTCCAGTTATCAGGAGATTTCCACAAGAACTGGAAGATTTCATGAATGAACAAGGGAACAATGAGATTTTGATTCCAAACCCTAACTCAAGTTCCTCGTACATATTGGGCACCATTTCTGAACCTAACATGCACAAATCGCTTTCGAGCTACCCTTTGGCTCCGAATAAACTTTTTCTTCTTCATCATCCTCATTTGAATTAGACGAAATGGGAAGGGCCGTCACCACTTTGCACATGGATCAATCCTTGGGCCAATTAGAGTAATTGGGTTTCTCGCATGGAAATCTGTATTAGGAAATATTGGGATTCCTTAGGTATCAGAGAGACCATCATGCTTTCCACATATACCATTGATATGAACAAATGGGTAATCAGTGCAACCTCCTGCTTTTGGTTTACATTATGCAACGCAATGCTACTGCCTTTTGGGATCCTTTCCCTTACGATTTTGGATGTTGTTCACTTGAGTGGCCTTCCATCGATGGGATTAGAAGTAAGTACCTTATTAACTCTAGACCCCACTACAGAGGAGTTTTTAAAAGCGTTAGGGATGGGGTATTATGAGGTATTGAAGATTTATAGCATTCCCTCTACTGTTGTCCCTTCTTTTAAAGAAATCGTGCTTTTTTATCTCTTTTAGCTTTGCCATTTCCTTCTTGTTATTTCTGGTATCAAAGTAACCAGAAAATACTTACCTATTGCCATCTGTTTGGCACAAGGCTAGAAGCTTGCCCTAGCCCCCTTTGTATTAGGTACACTGTATAAAGGTTTGTTCACCTTTATCAAAAAAGGAATCTTTGATAGTTGTGGAGGTCTTTTCTGACTTTTTCAGGCATGGTTATATGCCTATTTCCCTCAATTCGAACTAAGGTATAACACTGTATTTAGGGATCCTTGCCTCAGTTATACTGAGTATTTTTTGTCTCAGTATTCTAATAATACTAAATATTCTTTCGAATATTACTTCTCAATCTTTTTCTCTTCACCTCTTATCAAAAATCCTGAGGAGTTTCATCCCTTTCACCAATTCTAATTTTCTTCTTCTCGCTTAACCTTCCTTCAAGATGACCCATCTTCTCCTTTATCTGAATCTCATACCATTCGTCGAAAAAGATTTTGGGCTAGCGTATTAACACCTCAATACATTTTGACTAGAGGTTCTATATTTGCCAGCAGATTCTGTAACTGCGATTTTGAAAATTATTCTTCAAGTCAGTGTGTGAGGCAGTTTAGGCTTATTCAAGGAATCCCACTACCTTTTATGCATCCTTTATTTCATGAGATTGTGAAAAAAAAATCTCGATAAGGGAAATAGATGTGGCAACTTTCATTCAAAACAACTATCTACAAAGGCTCATTTCTTTCAAGTTTTTTGACTTTCGAGCTTCGAGCCAAACCACACAAGCTTTTGACTCATGGTGGTCTGTCATTTTTTCCACCATATTTGTGTCTTCAAAAGATTCTTATCAAGCCTGATTGTCATTCCAGAATCGACAAGGTCTGCTTGATGCTTCATTACAAGGTAATGTCTTGACCTTTTCTTTTAACTTGTGTTCCTTCTTTCTTCTTATTTCTAATAGTTAACCTTCTACAGCTTTTGATACTAAAATTCCTACCGTTGTTGTTCTAACACCTTGCGCCCCTATGAAAGAAACGCAAACACAACCTATTCCAGGTTCAGATTCAATTACCTCTTCTGATGACTAAACCTTGGCTGGTAGGTTAAAATTATCTCAGGCAGGCTCGAAAGACAAGGTCAAAGAGATATTTGTTTATACGAAGAAGAAAAAGGTTGATTCTAAAGCCCCTACAGATGGGCTTATGAAAGATGCTTTCATAACTCATGCTGCTTCGAAAGAAAGGGAGACTGGGAAAGAAGAAGAGAACAGGGAGAGGAAAGAAGCAGAGAAGAAGAAAGCATTAGAAGTAAATCAAAGAAGAAAAACAAAGGAAGATGAGGTTCAAAGGAAATGTTTAGAAGAACAGAAGAAAAAGGAACAAGAAGAAAAAGGGAAAGAGAGAGAAAAAATGATGAAAAAGAAAGAAGAAGAAAAACAAAGGAAAAAGAAAGAAGAGAAAAAGAGGAAAAGAGATGAAGAACTAAAATCGAAAGAAGTGAAAAAACAAGAGGAAGCAAGGAGAGAAAAAGAAAGACAAGAAAGGGTAGAAAAGCAACTACAACAGAATGACAAGCTCAGAAGACTGAAGATGGAAGAGAAAATAAGGAAGAAAATAAAAGAGAAGAAGAAGATCGCTCAAAGAAGGAAGGAGGGAGAAGCATAAAGAAAAAGAAAGGAAGCCGAACAAGACAGAGAACTTAGTCCTATTCTTAATGAAGAAATCCTTCCTTCGACTCAGACTTACAGAGCTTCAGCTTTCATATTCAAATGTGGAGAAAAAAAGATTAAGGTTCTCTACCCAAAGGTAAGAAATTGTTAACTTTTTTTCTTTTTGTTTATCTCTATTAACAACTTCTAAATGAAAATTTATCTTTGTTTTAGTCGCGTGATTCTGGCTATGTTGCTATTTTTACTGCTGACGTAGAGAACATAGAACTAGTCACTGCATCTTCTTCTATTGAGGCTGAGACCCATTTTGAGGAAAACATTAGGTCTCATGCAAGGATGCAAGGAGAGAAGCCTCCCAATCTTCCTACAATAGCCAGTGAGGTTCCTTCTACTGAAACATTTCATATTGCTGTTCCTACTGCTGAATCAATATAAGAACCTACGATGGCCGTTGAAGAAGAATTTGATCGATCAAATGATCTTTCCCAGGCACCTATTTCTCCTTCGGTTAGTAATATGTCATTAATTTAAAGATTAAAATCTTTTTTCGCTGGCTAATAACATCCTTCTTGTATGTATGTGGTATATAGGTCGATGCATCTAATCTTCCAACACAGGATACTCATTCAGAAGATATTCTCAATGACCTTATTAGCCGTATGGATATTTTTACCAATTCCATGGCTAGTGTGTCCGATACTCCTCCTAAACCTTTTGTCGATTCTTCTATCGAACAAGCATTGCATCATTTCCATACCCTTCTTGCATTCCCTTTCGAAGAGTTAATATCTTCAAAATCTCAAGAGTTAACTTCTTGCATTAACTAGTTGTCAGTAGCTAATTTTTAACCCCGAACAGCAAGAAAAATTTTATGTGATGGCTACTGAGCTTTCTGGGAAGATAGCTCTTGCTCAATACTATCAAGAAACCATCAAAGCACAACAAGCCTACGTCGAGTCTATGAATGCTGTGTCTGTATCGGTTTCTACCAATCGTGAAAAAACCCTCCAAATCAAAAAGAAAGACCATCAACTTCAAGAAGAAGAAGAACATCACTTGGAAGCAAAACTTCAACAAGTGCACCTTGCGATACAAGCACTAAAGTTGGAAAAAGAATCTTTGATACAAGAAACGAAAAGCCTTCTTCGGCATGAAGAAAATAGTTCAATCAAAGTTCAAGCTGCATTAGATGACATAGGTCAATCGAGATTCAAATTTAAAGCCTTAACTGTTGAATGGAAACTTTTTAAGGCTTCATTAGTATGACTTTTGATGTAGAAATCTTTTGTAAAGATTAATTTTTTATGAAAACATTAGTGTTCTTTCATTGCTTCTCACATAGTTTGATAATATTTCTTTAGGAATCTCCCATTGATTGTTTTTTTATGCAACTAGTCATTAAGAGATTCTAAATGATATGCCCCTTTTGATAATAGTTTTGATATTCGAATGGGGCCTTTCCAGTTTGGTGACCATTTACCATACTCAGGATCTTTTAACCCTGATAGTAATACAGTTTTCCAAACCAAGTCACCTTCTGCAAAACTTTTATTTCTTACTTTCTTATTGAAAGTCCTTTCGATTTTTTTTTTTTGGGCTTGAATATTAGTAAGAGCTTACAATCTAGTTTCTTCGAGATCATTTGACTTTATTGTCATAGCTTCATAGTACTGATCATTAGATAACTGACTATGGAGGGCTATCTTATGTGACTGAACAGTTACCTCCATAGGTAATACAACCGCATGACCATACACTAGATCAAATGTGATAGTTTGTGTACTGTCCCTTTTTAATGTTCGATAAGCCCATAGAACTTTTGAAAGTAATTCGTGTCACTTCCTAGAATTATCTTCAATAACCATTGCTAAGGTTACTTTGATTATTTTATTAGTAGCTTCAGTTGTCCATTTGCCTAGGCATAGTAGGGTGTAGAATTAATAATTTGAATTCCATAATCTTGGGCAAATTCCTTTATTTCGCCACCATTAAATACAGTCCTTAGTTCACAGTTATTGATTGTGGTAATCCAAATTGATGGATTATGTATTCTTTTGTGAACTGTGTTATACTCCTTTGAGTTATATTCTTCATGGGAATTGTTAGGCTTGGTATACTGAAAATTATATTTTTAATATTTAATTTAATTTTATAAAATTATTTTTCTATTTTATGAGAATTTTTATGAGCAATGTATCCATATCATTTCTTTGTTATGTATGGATGTCCAATATTCTGTATAGTATTTAATCTGGTATGCAGAGTACGACTTACACACAGAAGATCAGATTTTAGGTTCTTGCAGAATATAAGTTTTATGTTTACAGTTTAGATAGAAATGGACATACCATCGGTACGACTGTAGCACAGAATTTTAGTAGACATGTTTTGGTTACGGAGAACAGATAATAGCGTCGTCTATTATTTCGACTCTCTGTACTAGTACACTTTGTGTGTATTAAACGAGACATTTGAGATAATTAATTTTTTTACTGACTATATAAATTAATTTACACCCCAAGATTATTATGAATAGTGCTTATCCTCTTAATCCTAAAATAATATTGATTTGCGTATATTTAATATTCGTTGTTTTGATTCATTAAAGTGTGCGATCTTATATGAGTCTATATTCCCGGTGAGTTGGATAGCGGTATTATTTATATGGCGAATATTAATTATTGACGAAATTTACATCCCAAAATATGTGGATTGACGATACCCACTTAAGGAAGCTTATAAGTTTTAATCGGGCCAAACCCTACAAGTGAAATTAATTATTCGGCAGTCAAATAAGTTAAACGGAAGGGTTTAAGAATTATCAAGATACCGATTAAATTAAATTATCAGTAATTAAATTTAATTAGCAGATATCGAGAATCTTAACGTGGAGAAAAATGGTAAGTATTTAATAACAGCAGCTCAATGCAAAAAGATTTTGAGATTATTTATAGATTAGAGTGCAATTATAGTTCTTTAGTGGTGTGAATTGTATGCGTCTTTCCATAATTTCATAAATCGCTGGTAGGTATCAGTATTTCACTGGAAGTTTTACTCATAATTACTCCACAGGTCCCTGCTGTAACTCTATATATATGCGGGTAGGCTGAACCAGTTTCATATCACTGATATATTATATTTTGTCTCTCAAGACTAAATAGTCCATAGCTGTACAAGTTCTGTCGGTACAAGTTCTCGATAGTCCGTACAAGTTCGTAGCCGGTACAAGTTCTTGATAGTCCGTAGCCGGTACAAGTTCTCGTTACAAGTTCTCAATAGTCCGTAGCTGCCGGTACAAGTTCTCGATAGTTCGTAGCCAACACTACGCTCGAGAATCGCATACGAGAATACGGTAGAAGATCTAATAAGAGCATCAACTCGAAATTAAATCGTAGTTGAAGAATAGATCGACAAAAGATATTCTTCTAAATTAATTGAGGTTGCACGGATTTTATTTTGATCGTTCGTCGTCAAAATTTTTATCTGAAACCCGTTTTGGTGTTTGTTCGTCCTATTAATTTTTTACCGAAAATCGTTTACAAAAATAATGATTTTGCCAGTATTGCCTTCAACAAATTAGTATAATAGCTGTTTTGTTTTTATTTTCGATTATCTGGACTGAATTGTTTTAAAACTGTTGCTAATTTTGTTTTGCAAGCGTTTTAAATTTCGATTTTGTAATTATCTTTTATTTTCATGTTTAATTGAATGCGTGAGTAGTTATTTAATTTTTTTTTTTTTACAACAAGAGTTGATCGTGATAGATTGATTGTAAACTCTACGGAGGTATAGAATCAATGTAAATATTTTTATTTTTTAATTTTTTTTAAATTTAATATAATCAAAATAAATAAATAAAAAGGAAAGAAACAAGAAAAACAGAAGGCAGGAGCAGTGTCGGTTTCCAATCATCTCCTTCAAGTTTTTTTTTCTTCAAAGATCAAAAAAAAAAAAAAAACAAGCTTCGGTCTGAGTGGCGCAGCAATTTTTTCCAGCGCACAGTAATGGCGTCAGTTCCTGATGTTGGGAGAATTTCCAACGCCGACATAAAATACATGCTCGGGGATCCAGAAAATACATCTTTATTAAACTTTC
>JAOTRH010120379.1:0-14815 GCA_034768845.1 Heliamphora exappendiculata
TGAGAATTTTGTTTACTTTTATTTTTTTATTAGAATTTTTTAGTTTTTTAAATTGTTTCGATGAGCAAAACTAAAAAAAGCAAAAAAAAAAAATTTAACAAAAGATGAAAAAAAAAAAAAAAAAAAAAGTTCATTAAAAATGAACACAAGCAAACTTATAACTTGACTTATTAGCTCACTATAACTGTGTTTATTAAAAAATAGATAAAACGGCTTACAAAAGCCATAGCCGACACTTATAATGGTGTTTATTAAAAATGTTGCAAAAGGCAGTGTTTGGAATACTTCTCGCAATTAATAAACGTTGGTAAAAATTCCAGGGGCTTATCGGCGGCATTTATTAAATGTCAATTTAAAATAGTTGCTGGTGTGATTTTTCGACGCGAGTGAGGATTTCTTGACCTTTAAATAAACACCGGTAAAATAATTTTGGGATTCATTAGCAGCATTTGTTAACTGTCCATTAAAAGCAGTTTTTGGTCTAGTTCTGAATCCGGTGAGGACTTTTCGACGTTCAAATAAATGCTTACAAAACATTTGATGGAGATAATAAACGTCACTGAAAGTTAACAAAAAATGCCGTTATTCAAGCTATTAGCGGAATTTGTTAACAAAACGCCACTAAATGTAAATTTTATTGCGGGATTTATTTAAATGATGAATAATTCAGAAGGCCTTTCCGAGCAAAACACTAGTACAAGTATGTGCATATTTGATCAACCTGAAATTTGATAATAAAATAATATAAGTTCAAACAACGCAATATGTATTAAACAAACTATATTAATTAAAACAAAAGAAGTTATAGGTACCTTGGTATTGAGACTAACTTGTACCATTTCACAATTCCTTTCCCTTTTTCTTTGTTTGTGACCGAAATCAAAATAAAAGCAATATTTAGAATAATTAATTAAATAATAAACATAAATATAAATACTTAGGACCCGTTTGGTAACATTTATAGTTTTTTATTTTTTGTTTACAACAAACAAAAAACAAAAAACATGTTTTTATTTATGTTTATAAAAAAAACTAAAAACAAAAACATGTTTGGTAATATAAATGTTTGAAAAGTGGTAGTTAGAGATTATGGATGAATCCAATCAAAATTTGTTTACAAAACAAGAAAAAGCACATTTTTTCTGTTTCTTAAAATTTTGTAAATTTTGAAAACTGTTTACAGTTTTTTAAAAATAAAAATAATTACCAAACATGTTTTCGTTTATAATTTACGAATCTTTTTTAAAAAAAACAAAAAACAGAAAATAAAAACGTTAACAAACAACACCTTAAAATTACACCAATGAAAGAAGAGTAAATATAAACAATTAATTAAAACTGTATATGTACAATATTGTTTCTAACTCGACAAACAGAATAAAGATTTAAATTAATTAACAAAAAAAAAAAAGTACATTTTAACCACGTATAAGCATCTCAATTATGTACCAATAATTTAATGAAGTGCCGTGAAGATATTTCCTTTACCTTGATATCTTAAAAAATCTAAAATAAATAATAGACATCAAATCCTTACACAAACCTCAAATTGAGGATCTGGTTTAGGAATAGGCTGTGATTGCAATTGTGTAACTTGTTGCAGACCGAGCTACGGATTTAAATCCATCCAATTGTCTCGGTCACTAAATATCTAATGTCATTTGACGATGCGCACTAGAAGCATCTGCAGGCCGTGACAAAAATATAATTCATAAGTTAATGAAAGTACTTTTTCTATTATAATAAATCTTAAATGAATACTTTACCTCTTCATCTAATGTGACCCCATGACATGCAATGCTTTTTCCATCTTTTCCATTTTTTGTTTGCATCTTAGCGAAATCCTGAACATAATGGCTTGGGGAATAAGATGGTACTTATGTCTGCTTATTGTTGTTTCCAAATATCTAGCGCGGAGTTACTTCCAACCCGTATCCACGATGCGACTAGGTCTTTCTAGTCCAATTATTTGGGTAAAAATCGCTTCATCTTTTTTATTTGATGGAGAGGTAGACCTCTTTTAAAATGAACTCGGCTCTTTCAACTTTTTTCTAAAAATTAAATAAAAACAGCGTTCAATTGTTACTACAAGATTTTTACATATAATAGTTTGAGAAGAAATAATGCAATACTAAACAAGTGTACATACCAAAAGAGCACCAGTAGCATCATTAACTGGTTGTCTATTTTTCTTTGTATGTGTTTTGATAAACATGTCAATGGGAGTTGGCTTTTTTTGATTTCTTCCTTTCCTATATTAAATATTAAATAATAGATTAATAACAAGTTAAATTATCAATTGAAATTTGTATAATAAGTAATAAAATAAATTTATAAGTTCATTTAAACATTCTCATAATGTGGTATCTGCCCTGCTGTGTATAAAAGCATTTGTTGAGATCGAATTTTTTCGTTCTAGTTACTTCGATCCTATATAGTAATATAATAAGCACTCTAGTATTTAGATCAATAACTTAACAAACATATATATTTATTAGGCAATATTGCTATACCTGATTTTCTCGAGTGCCCCAGTGGTAAGCCAAACACCTCCATTGTTGCTCTGTCACTCCATTAGGCCTATGGGCTAGCCTTGCTGCATCATTATCATAGTGCACATATTCCGGCTTCATGCTTCCATCCTGCCTACTTCTTACTAACAGAATGCATTAACAGATTGCATGAACTACTTTTGCATGGAGTCATCCGCATTTATTTGTGCTTACAATTCGATAAACATATCCAACAACTACGATGAGAACAACTGAATAAAATAAAATATAAAATATAAAATTTACCTTAATTTCATCTCATATTCTTTTCTTGTAGTGTATTGGAATGTAACGCTAACCTGCATAGTGCAATGGAGAGATATAAATATATATATATATATATATATATATTTATGAATAAAATATAAGTGAATCCAACCTTGAATTACGTTATGAAATAATTCCCTCAATACATACGTAGACAACCCCGAAGAATTTAGCCCATCACCTTCAACAATATTATGTACCTAATTCATTGCGAACGAGAACGACGAAGCATTATAATAAACATGAGTTTGAAAATAAACCGTTAAACTTTTGAACTTATTTTAAAATATCTTTTAAAAAGTACAAAAAAATTCACTCGATTCGTTAGAAGAACAAGAGTAATTTTCAGTCCCCTCAAAAGTATTAAAAATGGCCAAGATCTTTGCCATATGAAATTTAAGGAATAATTTTGCAGAGTTTACTTATATCCATTTTGCATCACAAAGTTGAAGAAAACTTTGCTTATGAGAGAAAGGGGGAAAAAAAACTTGATAGGTTAAAAATTCGAAATGGGGGTCTACGCAAAAATTAGAGCACAAAAAATAGCCGGTTAGGTTAAAAACCTGAAAGAGCAGTGTACGCAAAAATTAGAACATTAAAAAAGTAAGAGAGAGAGAGAGAGAGAGAGAGAGAGAGAGAGAGAAATTAGAACGTTAAAAAAGTAAAAGAAAAAGAGAGAGAGAGAGAGAGTATTTTTATTTCTTTTTTAAAGAAAACACATAGTCAATTTGACAAGCCGTATTTTTATTTCTTTTTTAAAAAAGTACATTCATGATACCAATAATTTACCTCGTGGCAATATGGTTATTATTTAATGTTTCTTGATGAATTTTTTAAGTTTTTTCATTGGTTTAAAACTCTTTTCAATGGTGCCACGTGAATAAATTTTTATACAAAACTAAGAATTATATTAAAATATTATCTATATATATATATATATAATTATGTGGGGTTAATAGAAAGAAAGGAAATAAGAGTTTACAAAAAATCCGAAAAAATTGCAAACGGGTTTGGATTGGTTCGAACAGTATGATTTGATCCGGTTCTATATGAAAACGGTCTTGTTTTAGTTCTCAATTTTTTAGAATCGTTGTGTACGGTTCGATTCTCGATTTTTATTAAAAGAAAACTATTCTAACTGAACAGGATCTCTCTCTCTCTCTCTCTCTCTATATATATATATATTTATTATTTCTTTTTAAAAGTCACTTTAATAATTTTTGTCTAAAAAAAATATTGAAAAAACAAAAATCGTTTAGTCTAAAATAGTTTTAAAATATTAATATAAAATTACAATTACCGCATTCTAATACAATTTTTTTTGAATATTTAACAATTAACGCATCACAAGAGAAATGGTTTCAAAAAATAAATTACTTATATTTGTGATCGACTAGCACTGCATTACACGAGGCGCCTATCCCTTATATTTTGTTTTTAACTTTAAGTTTCTGAGTAACAGTTTAAGAAAAAATTATTTAAATTATGTATTTTGTAAAAGTAGGTTTGAGTTTTAAGAATAAAAAACTGGAATCAAAAATCATTTTTACGGATTGGTTTAGGTTAGTTATACAACTATAACATTCTAGTTCTAAATTTTTTGAAACCGTTACTATCGTTTTGATTATTGAATTTGCTTGAAATCGATGACTGGCGCCTATATGGTCATCTTTAATACCCTTAAACATACATTTGTTAGCCCCATTACCCATGTTACTTATACATTTTGTAGCCTTTAGTGATTTCATGACCTTGAGACATTTGAAGATGAAAACAAAGCAAAAACTGAACCTTCTGCCCTCTACCGTCCAGATGATCCCCATGTCCATTCGGACGAAAATGCCCAGCTAACACAAACAAACTCACTACCTTCAACAGTCCAAACGGCCACCAATTCCGTCTGAGAACGCCTGAGGGGCATAAAGCCCTTTCTTTTGCTTCAAATTTATGTTTTTAAACTCAAACAATGGTGGAGACTTTCTTACTTCGGAATATCTTGATTACCTTCAGTTAATGAACATAGTTATGGGGTAAAATCCATATTTGACAAGGCATTGAATGAAGCAGCAAGAAAGTGAAGGGCTAATTTGGCTGCATGAAGAAAACTAAATCTAGCAGCAAAATTTGAAATCTCATGCTCCGGCCAGCCCTGCCTAAAGCCAGTAGAGCGTGGCTTTAGGCCCCAATTTTGGACAAAAAATTAGGGCCCAAAAAAATTAAACCTTTATATAAGTGTGTGTGTGTGTATAAATATATATATATATTTTATTATGAACCAATTTCAGGGCCCAATCTGTCTAGCTCTAGCACCAAATTTTTAAAAAGCTTCAGCCTAAATCCCAGTCCAATAACCAAACGGAGACGCGTGAACCAAATCAATCAATTTTCAGGCCTTCACTTTCAGGCGTGAAGTTTGGAACCAATAACCCTACCCTCGCGTCATCCCTCTGAACCTCTCGGTTCTCTCTGGCTCTCCCTCATCTGATTAGTGATTTCTAATCAGTCGCCGCCGCTACCACACCCTCACCTCATCTCTCTGGCGCTCTTGCTCGCCGGTGTTGCCGCCACCGGCCGCTCCTGATCTTGCTCGCATCCTCGCAGGTCGTAACTCGCCGCCGCTGTTGAAGCTTGATCTTCCAGACTCGCCGCCATCAGCCACTCCTAATCTTCCAGTTCCAGTCTTCCAGACTCCACTACTCCGGTCGCCGACGCCGACTCGCCGCTCTCCCACTCAACCACTCTCGGCTCTTTTCAAAATCCAGACTTGAGACTCCAGTCGCAAATGAGCTGAAAACTCGCCGCTGCTCCTGCTCTTGCACTTTTCAATCTCAGCTCTTTCTCTTTGAAAGGTACTTTCTATTCATAATTCATCTATCTATTGTATTAGTATAAATGTATAATAGTATTATATTAATGTGATTCTATGGACTGTGAATCATGTGATGAATTATGATTGATGAATATACAAAAAAAAGTGAACTGTGAACATAAAATGAATGTGAAAATATAAAACTATTTATGAAAGTGAAAACATAAAATGAATAATTAATATATAAAGAAAATAAGATATTTATTATTTTTATGGTTCGGTGAAAATTGACAAGAATGTGAATGTGAATGTGAATATTGGATCTATTTATAGTGTGATTATGAAATTTATTTACTATTTATATTGAATGTTTGACTGTTTGTAAATATTTTATGAAATTAAAACTTAAAGTAATTAATGCTTTTAAGATTTTTCAAAAATTGATTTTTAGAATAGTAAATTTTGAGATTTTTGAATTTTTTTGAATTGCAGATTATTTAGATAAAATCATAAAACCATGATGAGAGAGATTGTTCAAACCTGCTCTGTCGTCGTTTAAAAGTATGTTTGAACAATTTAAAATATATGAGGCAACTTTTGGCTTTTTGTTTGATTTGAAGAAATTAGATTCTACGAGCGATGAATGTTTAAATAATTATTGTGACAAACTTAAAACTTTTTGGAAGCATGGGAGAATTTTCGATATTGATGGGAGAGATTTATTTTTGAAATTGAAAGTGTTAAAGGTTTTTTTTACCAAAAGAAACAAAGAAGCCACTTGAAGTGCTCAACTATTTAAAATGAATGGAATTTTGTTTTCCAAACACATTGATTGCTTATAGAATTCTTTTGACTATACATGTTACTGTTGCCTCTAGAAAAAGAAGTTTTTTTAAAATTGAAGTTGATTAAAATTTATCTTTGATCAACCATGTTACAGGAAAGATTGAATGGACTAACCATATTATCTATTGAGAAAGATATTATCAAAGAGTTAGATTATACAAGTTTAATTAGTATTTTTACTACCAAAAATACAAGAAGGGTTAATATTTAAACTATAATTTTGAGTTATTAAAATGCTAAGTACTAATTTTTATGGTTTCATCTTTTTAGTTATTATTAATTTTTGAGTTGATTTTATTATTTATTTTTTTAATTTGTATTAATTTCTAATGGAGCCCTATTTGATAAGTTGGCTTTAGACTCCAAAAAAACTCAAGGCCGGTCTTGCTCAGGCTTCAAAATACGAAGGCATTAAAGATGGTTTGTCCTTTTGGAATGGAAGGCAATTATAAAAGGGAAGAAAGAGGCAAGAATTGAAGCAAGAGAGTTTTAGGGAGTAAGATTTCGCGGTATAAAATCCAGGTTATTAGAATAAGAGTAGGGGAATAAAGAATTGGTCCTAGCTAAGAGAGCGAGAGCTGAAGTTCTTCTACGGTGTTTCTCTCTTCATCTCTTGCATATTCCTTCTTCTATGAGTAACTAAGTAACTTTTTGCTTAGGGTGTAGATGAAGCTCTAATTAAGTAGCTTCGATTTCTTGTATTGCTTAGGGTGTAGTGTAGTTGTAACTGAGACTTGGCATAGAATATTATGAGTAAGCATAGACTTAGCATATCCTATCTTCAATCTCAATCACAACACAAGAGAACAGCTGCATAACCATGTATTTGAAACCACAAAAAACAAAGCAAGAGTTAAATAAGACTTACATAACCATTGATTAAAACCAAACCTTAATGTTATACAACCATAGACTCAAATAACAACATCCCAAAATACATTAAGGTTTTGGTTTTAATCCATGGTGTGGTTCTTATGGCTTCCAAGGAACAAAACTATTTTTTAGAACAAAAGTTTCGACCCTGACGAAGTCTGTTATCTGGTCAAGGTAAGAACAGCTCTTTGGACTCAAGTCAAAAGGTGCAATTTAGGGGAATTCGGTGTGGAAGATGTGATATTCAACTTGGAGGCAGTCAAGAAGCTTAAGGGTTGACTGTTAATTGATAAATGGGTCTAGGCAATGCAAATATTAAGATTTTATCAATGCTCTGTTTTTTATGGTGTTACTTCTTGTATCTTGTTAATGGTAAAGAAAATGGGTGGAAGAAGTTCTCTTTATTCAATGTGTTTTGTTTAGACTTTTCCTTTAGTTGGTGTCTCACCAACTTATGTTACAAGGGAAGTTTATCCATATTTTGAGCTCTGAAGTAATTTCTCTATCCTTAAGTAATACTATGAAGTTGTTTTCTCTGTTCAAAAATAACTCTTGCTTTTGTTTTCTGCGATTTCAAATACAACCACAGGATACGTTAAGGTGAAACGAGCCATGCTGAGGCTTAGTCAACGACGATTCGTGCTTACTTATGATATTCTATCCCGAATCTCAGTTACAACTTCTTTCTTGATGACCTTATTATAGTTTGCAGCCTAATGGGTCAAGTTATTTTCAAATAATACCCCTTAATCAATACATCAATCATAGATACAAGATTAGAGTATATTCAAAACCATAGTCTTCTTTCTATCTTTTAAGACCCTAAGCCTCTCCTAGTTACCACAATTCTACTCGAATAGAGGAAAAGTTACCACCCTAGTTACGTATTTTTAAAACCTCATTCGAGAGGAATGATCACTAAGATATATCTACGATTCCACCAGTAAAATAAGAAATTTGCAACCTCTAAATTAATTTTATGCTATGTACCTGAATTTATCAGGAGCAGCCACAAGTTCATAGGGTTCATCTAAAAAGCGGCCAACTGCTACAACCCTGTCTCCAGGACAAAGGTTAAATAAATTTGAATGAGGACGAAGCTGAAAAGATTCTGAACCCGCCTCATTGTCACGGGGAGGAGGGATTTGTTAGGAAAAATTAAATAAAATGACCCCTAGCCGAATAAAATATTTTTCTCTTTCTTTGCGCTTAATTAAATGAGATCAACAATAGCAGAATAAAAATAATCAAAGAAACTATACGACGCCGATTGTTACGTGGAAACCCCAAAGGAAAAAATTATGGGATCGAAGTTCGATTCGAAATTTTTACTATGTCAAAATAATGAGCTTACAGAATTAATTCTCTAGACATACTCAGAGAAATAGCATCAAGAATAATATTCTTGGAAAAAAAATATTGAATACCGTCACCGTAAAGTAGATTCTAACTGAAAAATAAACTTAAGTTTAGATTTTACCGGTTAACAATCGATACCGTTGATTATCAAGAATTAAGAGCCAAAAGTCCGTCTCTAAAATCTCATCACGATCGGGCTTTGTTTGACATCTGATTCATGCACAAACATGAGCTGTTTTTGCCAAAAACTCTTCTATCGCGCTCACTGTTGCGCGCTGTTGCTCTCTGTTCCTTAATTCTGAAAGCTTAAGAATTAGCTTTTACTTCAGTTATTGATTCCCCACCGAACTCCCTAGCAAGGGATTTATATTGCAGCTATTAAGGCTTGCCAATTAAAATAGGATTCCTAATAAATTTAGGATTTTTAAAACTAAACCCACTAAGCAACTAAAGGTTCCCTTGGCTGTGTTTTCTAAAATTGTAATTTAAAAATTATTTTTGAAAAATAAATTTAAAAATTATTTTCTAATATTTTAAAAAAATAAATTGTATTTGGTGTACTATTTTTAGAAAACTAAACTCAAACCAAAACCAAAACCCAAACCCAAATCATAATCCTAACCCAAACGCTGGCGATACCCAAACCCAGAACTCGCGCCGCCGCCGGCAAGTACCAAAAAACAGTTTCGCGATGACGGTGGCGATGGTGGTAGCTCGGCGATCTGTGTTTGACAATGACGATCTGTGTTTGAGTATCTGCGATGGTGGTAGTTCGGCGACGACGATGACAAGTCGGCGACGATGGTGGATGTTCGATGCCGGCGGCGACAAAACTTGAAACCCTAGCTAACGACAACAACGACGACTTCGAACAGCGAAGAAAGGTCGCGACGACGATGACGCCCTCGATGGCGATGAAAGCTCACGACGATGACAGCGACTTTGTCGGTGAATAAAGTTCGCGACGGCAATAATTTCGAACGACGACGATGACGAAGAAAGCTGCGAAGCCCCTTTCTGTATTTTCATTTTGTGAGAAGAAAAAAAAAACGAATCAAAAAATGTGAAAACAAATTTTTCATATTTTCAAAAAATACCTAATTTTTAACTCAGTTTTTTCTCTTTTTTTGAAATTTTTTTTTCAAAATTGCTACCAAACAAATTTTTCGGAATTCTATATTCATAATTCTCCAAAAATTGTTTCCGAAAAAGAGAACCAAACGGAACCTAACTCTTTTTTTATTTTTTTAATATTATTTTTAATAAGCTTAATACTAATTTAATTATATTAGTCTAATAATATAATTGTATCACCCCAAATGAGACAGACACTAACAGAATTCTACTTTGAACTATATAGATAGAACCATCTCAGGCTCAAGGGACATGAAAACTTATGTAATTCAATTCTATTGCAAGACTCATGCATAGTGACAAAAAGTCCCTAGAAATAATTCTAGCCAAACGCATTTCTCTGCTACAAAAACTAAATTTCATTACTACTGCACACATTGCCTTCTATGATGCTATTGCGATTAGTCATTCTACACCAGCTGTTTGTCAATTTGGGACAAAAAAAAGCTTTTTTAGGTAAAAAAATAACTTTTAGGGGTTATTTAAATTCTCACTTTGTTTATAAGATAATAATATTTTTATTTTTATTTTGTAACTTATTTGTCACCAATACTAACTGTTATAAATTGTTTTCTAATTTCTAGTTAAAAACGAAAAAAATAATTTATCACGCTCCAAATTTCGGATCATGTGAAACCCTCACAAACAACAAAATATAATACTCAACCCGATAATACACTTTCAAATAAAACATACATACATTATAAATAACCGCTAAAAGGCTTACATTATACGATTTCAACACCGAAAAAACATGTAATAACATACATGAAACAGAAAGAACAAAAGAAATACTACAGCTTTTTCATATCTCCAGTCAACCCCGGATCAACCTGCGTGATCGGTACCTGAAAAATATTTCAAATCCCACACCGTGAGCCAAATCTCAACAGATACTAGATAACACATGCAATATAAGCTAAACATACTAGAAAAATGAGGTGCAGTTTTAGACTCTCTTTCAAGCCTTTAAAACAATTTTTACATGCAAATGGAAAAGCGAGGATACAAATCATTGTTGACTCACTCACAGGAGCTTTGAAAATAGTTTGAAAAAGGTTTTTAGATCGTGATTCACACGAATCTTAAAAATAATTTGAAATTGATTTTATCCATCCCACAATACAGTTCATGCAATCTATATACCCTCTCAGACCGAGAAACCTTAACACCAACAGAACACAGCATAGATGCGCATAACCGGCGCTCATAAGTCGCAACCACAGTTCCAACACTGAGATAAAGATCTATACACAAACACACATTTTCGGGATAAAATTGTATACTATGGGGTAAAACTATAGACCACGGGATAAAATCGCAAATCACGGGGTAAAATTATAAATTTTACCGTAAGCCACGGGATGAAACCGCCAACCGCGGGATTATACCACTGGATAAGACCGCGTATTATAGGATAAAACTGAACATTACAGGATAATACTGAACATTACGAGATAACACTGAAGCAACATATGCATACTAGACCAAGGTTTAAACGCATAAAGCCGCGTATTATCACTACATTTCACAAACCACGTCACATGTTACACACGTGACTCACACCACACTTGCAACCCATACAACATGTACCACATGCATCCATTCTTCATATTCCACATAACCATGCCTATAAAACTTCTCAGTTTTAAAGCATAAGACCACGTTATATGTAACGATATCAAACCATGTACTTTCTCCACATAATCCATACATAAATAAACTAGAGTTATAAATGTACATAGCCAGCTATAAATGTACATAGCCATATATAACTTCACATCATGACGCCACCTGCCACATAACCTAACATCCACTCACATGGACAACCATCAACCCACAGAATCAAGCCTAACCCGAAGGTCAACGCTAAATCCCTCAAACCACGAGGTCACAAAACACCACATTTTCTCCAAAAAAGTTATGGCCCAAACTCGCTCCATATCTAACCACAATGCACACAATCGTGCCCCAACAACCCACATCTAGCCATGCACGTCACCCCCGAGGACGGTACCTAAACAAACAGCCGAGGTCACGACACAACCCTCGAAACCACAATACGACCAACCGAACCCCAAAAAGGATCCAACGGTATTTCAGTCGATTAATCCCATAATCAACCAACTGAATACCATTGAACACTAATTGGAAACTAAGACACTAACCACCAAACAATCCCACAAAACAGTCCAGGTCCAGACTATCGGACCCCCCTCTAGTCGACCTAAATAACACACTGGAATCTCGCTAAAAACGCCCAAACACATGGTCCAGTCGATCGAACCCAAGAACCCAGGATCTAGTCGACTGATCCCTCGATCCAGTCGACTGGGCTGAGGCGAAAACATGTTCCGAGCTACGGGTTTCAACTTCCAAACCTTGAATCGAAGCCTTCAAACTCCCATCCAACACTCTCGGACATACACACACCCAAGCCTAACACCAAGACCTCAAAAGAAACACCCGACACCCGATTTTATCCACTGAAATCGACAAAAAATGGTTTTTAACCCAAAAATCCAACTTTAAAAAAAAACAGATCTAGTGCAATCTAACCAGTAAAAACACACAGATTAGACGTAGCACCCTTATAAGACATGAGAGTCTAGGATCCTATCTCGATGAGTTAAAAACTCGATGCCTCGAATCACGTGCAAAACCAAGCTTCGCCGAAATGAAATTCTATCCGGATAAAGGCGTAGCCTACTGTGCCAATAGCAAGGATTCGCTGTTGTATCATTGAAAATCGAGCCCCGAGCCCCCAAGAAGTTAGAGAGAGGACAGAGAGAAAATAAAAAAAACTTAGAGGAGATGTTTTGAAAATATCTAACTCCAGATATTTATAAACCTCCAAAATATCTTTTTTTTGAGATTTTTCAAAATTCGCACTGCAACGTCCCACAGTCCCGGGAACCAACCCCGCATGCATATCTAACCCCGATCATGCATCAAAATGCATACATACATGCAAAATCGAAAACAGAAAACACGCGTTGAAAAACGCCAAAAAAGAAAACGAGTCAGGGTCTCACATAACTTTATTTGTTTTGTAAAAAGTCTAAAAGTTACAAAATCAAATTAAAAATACCAAATTTTTAAGTCATTTTATTCAAATTCTCCTTTTTATTCAAAAGACAATAATATTTTGATTTCTACTTCATAACTTATTTATCACAAATATTAATTATATATAATTATTATAGTTAATTCTATAAAATTAATATTATTCAATTTAAGTTAAAAACTTTAATTTACTCAACAACCAACCTCCTTTTAGATTTTTGACTAAAAAAATAAATTGTACATGTTTCAAATCACTATCATGTTTAACACTTTTTACATACCGATAATAGGTTCTATGAAAATTAAGAAATCAAATTACACGCTGTATATAATACTCCTAAAAATGAAATCACTAAACCACGTGGTGGTGGTGGTGGAAGATAATCTCATTCTTAAGATTATTGGAAAAAATTCAACGCCAAAAATACATATACATGCTCGATGATCCATGAAATACATCTTTATTAACTTTCAACAAATACAATAATATGAAATTACAGAAAACTAAAATAACAGGAATAGAATTTGCAAACTGAGTCCTGCAAACGCAGTTTCCTTAAGAATGATTCACCGCCTACCGAGCGTGTTGTAGGTTTTTCACTGGCGTCACTCTCCCAAGATAAAACGGCTACACGATCGTTGGAACACCACCAAGGATCAGCTACGAGCGTACTCCGTCTGTCTTTCTCTCTCTTACAGTTTGCTATTTAATCTGAGTTGTATCTCCCCTTTCTCACCTCTACTGTCTTCCCTGTAACCTTTGCTCTGTCTGTTTTCCTCTGTATTTCTTTCTCTGTGAGATGACAGCATTTATAGGCATTCCATCATGGAGGGCTTTTTAGGAGAATCAATAGCCATAAATGATATTAATTTCCTAAATTCAATTGCTAATTGAATGGCCAATTCAATTGCAATTAAATTCTGAAATTCAATGGCCAATGAATTCACAAAAATTCTAACAATCCCCCCATGAATGAAATTGGTCGGAGTACAAACCCCGATTACAAAGCTGACTGTAAGAGAGATAAACAACTGAAAGTCTCTGCATAAGATAGGTAGCGGTTAGCCTTGAACCTTCCCTTGTAAGAACCTATCGGATTTACCGGCAAACAAGTGGGCGGTATCGCCTTGAACTATGTCGCTTTAGCAGTAAACCGAGACAACATGCTTCACACAACGACTTCCACAACGAAGTTTTTGTTCTCATAGTTGTGTTCGTTTTGGCCATGAAACACACTTCCTAGTTCTGCAAGTATTTTTTCGAGAAATTTTTCTTTTCAAATTCTAAAAGAAGCAGCCCCTCTTCATACTCACATAGGTGACTTTTATCCAATGGTATTTTTCTATACCAGTCTGGCTCACCAGAAAAAGTCATTAAAAATTTATGCTTAATCTTAAATCACCGCTGCATCATAGGAATAGGTAAGAGTTCTCAAACTCCACGGTGATTACCCGAGGTATACGCAATTAGGTTATCCCATTGAACCTAGATCTTCAGATCTCCAGTCAACTACGTTAGATTTTCCTTCACGATACCTTTTTATGTTACAGGCTTTACTCCCATTCCTATCGATACTCTTTCAACTAACTCTCTGGTTAACCATTTAGTTAGCGGATCCACAATATTATCCTTTGACTTTACATAGTCAACAGTGACAATCCCACTTGAGAGCAGTTTTCTAATGGTATTATGTCGATGACGTATATGTATAGACTTACCATTATACATATGACTCTGTGCCCTTCTTATTACTGATTGACTATCACAATAGATACAAATAACTGGCACAAGTCTACGCCATCTTGAAATATCTTCTAAAAATTGTCGTAGTCATTCGGCTTCTTCAGTTGCTTTATCTAAAGTAATGAATTCTGATTCCATCGTAGAACGTGCTATACACGTCTGTTT
>JAOTRH010120390.1:0-14815 GCA_034768845.1 Heliamphora exappendiculata
CCCGTCCCACCCCATTGCCATCCCTAGGTTTGCCCGTCTTCCCAACATAGCCTTGAGACAGTAAACTGATTGGAGTAGCGGGCCGACTAGGTAGGGGTTGAAAACAATATAAATGCGTGCAATAATACAAGTGTGAAATCTTATTAAGAACCAATGATGTTTTAAAGTTTAGCACTCTTATTTGATTTTTATAAATCATTCCTCAGCAGAGTCATCAGAAAATACTGTAACGCCGAAATTTTAAAATTTTGTGTTCAAAAATAAGAAAATTCAAGAAATATTTAGAAAATATTTTAACACCTTGAAAATCAAAATTTAAAAAAAATGTTAAAAATGGAGTCGCCACTTAGTTTTTTTTGAAAATCGAGAAAAACAAAATAGGCTACTGATCTTTAAAACGTTAACTGGAGAAAACAAGGTTCGGGGGTTAAGGTACGAATTTGAGAAAATGTTAGGCGCCCCGTTCGCCCAACCATAAGGTTAGCTTCTACTCATTATTATTGATTCTTAATTAAATTTCTCAAAGACATGCAAATATAGAAGATGTAGACATAGAGAGAACATTTAAAATTAAATAAAAAAATACATAACATATATATATAGAATATCAAAACAAAGCAAATAATAAAAGAAAAATTCTAAATTATACAGCATGAAACTTCTAATTAAAGGATACATAGAGTAAATTCGCATAGCATGATTTAAATAAAAAGAACAAAGATATACTAAAAAGTCACTAAATTTCAATTATACTGAAAATAGACATGAATTTACTAACAATATCATCAAATAACTAAGAAAACCTAAACTATTCTAAATATGATTTCAAATAAAATAAACACATCATACTTTGAAATTATCATGCATATTACCAAATAACATAAACTTGTACTAACATAATTTTAAACAAAATATAAATAAACCTCTACTAGGGAGAAAAGTTATATGAGAATTCTATATTAAAAGCTTAATAAAAAAATAATAAAAAATTATTAAACTAATAGCAAAAATTTTATGTTTTTATCCATACTAATATGACAAAAGAATGCTTAAAGACTTAATCAAAATAAAAAAATTAAAAATAAATTTACAAAAGAAGATTAAACCAAAAATTAAAAGATTTTTTGAGGAAGATAAAGAAAAATGCTACTAAAATGATTAGAGAAAGAAGAAAAAAGAACCCTAACTATTTATCGGGAATTTTATAGGTTTTATATGAAAATCAGACAAAATAAAGAAAAAGTAACAAAAACACTATTAAAAAAAAAAAGAAAAACTAAGCTAAAATTGAGAGATTTTGTAAATTTTAATGTTAAACAAAATAAGAGAAAAGAAACATAATAGAAAGGTAATTAAAAACAATTTAAACAAAAGATAATGTATTAAAGTATAAACTATTATGTAATGTCATAACTACTATTTAATTAGAAAATATGGATGTAATATTGACAAATACAACCATATCAATATAAGTGCATTGGTTATGATAATAATAACACCATAAGTTGTAATTGCCAAATATGTTAATACTACTTTGTTGAATCAATAAACTAAATACAAGTGTGCGATATGAATAAAATAACAACTAAGAAATTAATAAGAAGTAACCAAAACTACATTAAACAAATTATGCACTTTAATCTCATGCTTACAATTTCACAAATAAAATAGTAAACTAAACAACTACACATATGAATGAAACATGAGGATTAAAATTGAAATTTACCCGACCACTCCAAAGGATAGAGAGTAGAGAGAAAAAAAGCCGAGAATCCAAACAGAATACCTAGATCGCAAGTGAATCCTCAAGTCGGGGAGATGTGATCGGTAGTCCAATCCTCAAGTAATGATCCAATCCAAGTGTAGGTGAGTCAGGATCAAGCAGAGTTTCGGTATTGGTGATTTGTCTCTTGATACTTTAGCAGGGTGTCGGCGTCAAAATTCGTACTCTCTCGGTACTTCGACAGAGTACCTCTCACTAAATTTTTTTTTTTGAAAAACATACCAGGGATACAGTATTTATAGAACTCTTCAACCAATGAAATGCTGGCACATTTTGGGTCGCGTCAGGCCATTTGAAGTTGGCGGTTGCCATATATGGAGTGAGTGGTTATAGCGTCGAGATTTTGGAGTTTTTTTAGAAATGGTTAAAAATATGAGATTCAAAACATATTTAGAAAATATTTTAACACCTTAAAAGCTAAATTTTAAAAATTCTTTTTTTGTTAAAAATAGAGTTACCACTTAGTTTTTTAGATAAACTAAGATAAATAAAAGTATTTACTGATCTTTAAAACGTTTAATCAGATAAAAAAAAGTGGGGTTTGGGGGCTACGGTAGAAATCGGAGAAGATATTAGGCACCCCGTTCGCCCAACCGTAAAGTTGGGCTTTACTAATTATCATTGGTTCTTTAATAAGATTTCTCAAATGCATGCAAGTAAAGAAAGTTGAGGCAAATAGGGAACATCCAAAATTAAATATGAAAAATACATAACATACGTATATAGAACGCCAAAAAAAATAAGTATTAAAAGAAAAATTCTAAATCCTACGGCATGCAATTTTTAACTAAAAGATACATGAAACACACCCACATGTAATATTATTTAAACAACCTAAATTAGCATATTTTCAAATAAAAGAACAAGTAAAATGCTAAAAATTGCTAACATAAAATATGCTAAAAATGGACATATTATCAAAAAGTCTACAAAAAAATTATGCTAAAAAAGAAAAAGGTTTAGAAAATGCTATAAAAAATCTAATTATTCACCTTTTATATTTTAAAAAAAATAAAATAAAAAAATAAAATAGAATTAAAATACTATAAGAAGAGAAAACTATATTAACATAAAAGAAATGAAAACAAATTTAAGAGACTTTTTGTGATTTTTGGATTTAATAAAATGAAAGAAAAGTACTATGAAAAAGAAAGAAAATAATGCGAACATTAAAAAAAGAAAAAGAACAAAAGAAAAGAAAAATAAAACTAATAATAAAGAGAAAAAAAAGTAAAATACTACATTACAAAGAGAGTAAAGCTAAGAATAAAATAAAGTGTTAGAAAAGAAAAAAAAGAAAAAAAAATAAATGCAAGAACATTAAATTAATGCTGAGAAAATAAAATGATATTAATATTATAAGAAAATAAAAGAAAAAAATTTGTACGTTGAAAGGAAAAATCTACATTATAAAAAGGAAAGAATAAGAAAAAAAAATTAAATATCTTAAGAAAATTAAACTAATACTAGAAAATTTTAAAAAACTAAATATAACTATTTAACTCAAATGTGAATATAGTATTGACAACCACATTCACGTCAATATAAATGTATTATTATAATAATTAACAATATTAACAATATTAACAACTTATAATTGTCAAAATATGTTAGTACTAAATTGATGAAATAGAAAACTTAATGCAAGTAAGCAAATAAATAAAACAAGTAAGCTAAATAAGTTAAAACTTAAATTGGAACAAAAATATAACAACTAATAAGAAATGCAATAACGTAATAAAAATAAAATGATCAAACTAACCCGGTCATTCTAAAGAGGTAAAAAGTGGAGCTAGAAAGACCGAAAATCCAAATAAAGAACTTGGATCGTTAAAGAATCCTCGAGTCGGGGAATGATGATGGGCAATTCGATCCTTGGTCGATGATCCAAGCTAGGGTTTTAGAACTTCGGTATCGAGGGTTCGACTCTCGGGACTTTGGCAGGGTTTCGACGTCGGGGCTCGGAATTGCTCGACGACTTGGCAGAGCTTCTCTCACTAAACTTCTCTAATTTTTTCCTCTGAAAACGTACCAGGAGGTACGGTATTTATAGAATTCTTCAACTGATGAGAAGCTGACACGTTCTGGGACACTTATGGGTTTTTGGAGTTGGCGGTTTCCATGTTAGGAGTTGGCCATCTCCACATTTGAAAAGGTTCCAGAAGCTTCTTATGGCGGTCACCGGGTTAGAATTGGCGGTCGCCAGGTTGGAGTTGGCGGTCGCCGAGTAAGAACATGGCGGTGGCCATAAAAAGGTCTTCCAAGAGATTCTATTGGCGGTCGCCACAATAGAGTTGGCAACCCCATTGTTCAATGTAGCGGTTCAATGATGATTTCAATGGTTTAAAGGTTTTGAAGATTGGATTCAAATATCGAGCTTGGATCATTTCTCGAGGATCGTACTGAAGCACCATTCCAGCTGTTTTCATCATCAAATTCACCTAAAATTGAGCGGGGTCAAATTAGGGTGTCTACAGTGGTCGCCACAAAAAATAAGTTACTAGGAGTTTTTTATGGAGGTCGCCATAATGAACTTGGTGACCCCATGGTTCAAATGTAGCCGTCGTCACTTTGGCTAGGATTTTCATGAGGTTCTTGTGTAGCTTGTCATAATCAAAGTTGGCGATCCCTTAGTTCAAAGTGATTTCACTAGTTTAAAGGTTATAATCATTAGGTTCAAATACTGAGCTTGGATCATTCCCTGATGATCGTTCAAAAGCATCATTCCACTTGTTTTCATTATCGGATTCACCTGGATCAACCTAAAATTAGCAGGGTCAAATTGAGGTGTCTACACTCCAACCCAATTACCTATAGACCAAAAAAATATAACAAATATGGGTCTAGTGGAATATAAGACACATAGCCTAATAATCCCCACATTTGCTTAAATTCTGCAAATTACCCTAAAGATAACTAGCCTCGCTGTCGATTCTACCGTCGTTCTCGTCGAATTGCTACACCCAAACAATATGGCTCGCACCTCTACACTGAGGTGCCTGCATCTCAGCTCGGGTGGCCCACAAAGCTCACTACTTTATAGAAGAACGTGGACCCATCCATCTACCTTTGTGGACACAACCGGAGAGATCACCATCATTAACCAAATCAAAAGCAAATGAGACTCGCTTCTGTCGAGGTGTACACTTATCCGTCACGTCTGTCGTATTAGTTTCATTGTTCGGAGATTTATTGTGAACATCCAACAACTATTGCTCTCGCATCTTGCCGACATCTTACACACCATCTGATTTTCTCACCTGCGCACTTGTTGAACTTCGTTGCTTCCGTGTACCCCTACGTCTATTACGTGTGCCTCTACGCAACTGATGTTCACCCTGATCACTCTTGCATTTTATCTGTGTATGTCACCTACCTATACTACTTTTCTGATGTCTGCCAGTAGCTTCACCTGTCACAACACTCCCCATGATCCTATATATGTTATCAACCATCTATCCCTGTAGTACATCCTTATTTTCTTTTGAAATCCAAAGAAATCCACCTTCATACGAGAACCTACAGCCTCTCAAATCCAACATCCCTAGACAAATCAAATTATTCCTCAGATTCGGCACATGCCTAATCTCAATCAAGGTCAAAATGGTCTCATCAAGCTTGCAAAACTGCACTGTTTCTATACCGACAACTCTGCTCACTACATTGTTAGCCATCCTGACAGTACCCCCATTGCATAACCATCCTGACAGTACCCCCATTGCAAGACTGATACGTATCAAAATACTATCTGACTGCAGACATATGGAACGAACATCCAGAATCTAATATTCAATCTGGTTTTTCTGTACCTGAAGTAACTGTCAGGACATCTGATTCTTCATAATTGGAGCCCTCTGTAACGGCAATCTCTGATGATTGTTCTTTTTCTTTGTCCGCCTTATACTTCAGACAATTTCTCTTTAGATTACCTTTCCTATCATAATAATAACACGCCATTTTGTAACCTCTCGACTTGGAATGACCTTTCTTCTTGTACCCCTTATGCCTTACTGTCGCCCTGCTTCTGACTTTTTCACTACCTAATGCAACCATGAAGCCCTCTCCATGTGATTTGTCACCCTCTCTCTTCTTTAACATCTCACGATATATGAGAGAAGCAACAACCTCATCTAAACCCAGGATATCTTTTCCAAACATTAGTGTAATCCTCATATGCTTGCATGATGAAGTTAAGGACATCAATAGGAGAATTGCTTTATCCTCCTCAATTTTCGCGCTGATAGAATCCAATTATCCCAGTATCCTATTGAACTCATCCAAATGCTCCATAAAGGTTGTTTCTCTGTCATCTGAAGTGCATATAATTCTTTCTTTAAAAATAATCGATTCTACATGTCTTGGACTTGATGACTTTGTTCCGTCGATCACTTTCATTGATGACTTCCCGAAGAGTACTATTACTAAGATATAACTAAACCATGTTATTCGCCAAGTCCCGCATCTCTTTCCACTCTATATTCTTCATCATTTTCAATTTTTCTAACTTATTCTTGAGAGCCTTAATTAGTCCTTGACGCATCAAAATGTTCTTCACCTTTTGCTGCCATAAGGTGACATCGTCGTGGTTTTTAAAAGGTTCAACCACGAAACCTGAACTTTTTACCGCCATTAGCTTTTTATCTAACAATCTCCCACAATCTGAACTCGTTGCAATACCAGATATGTGTAAACCTTATCCCACGTAGCCTAAACCAACTTTGATTGTACCCGATCACTCCTGATTATACCCGATCACATCCAATAAATCCTAATCTATACCGATCTTTCTAATCCAATCAAACAATCAAAAATAAAAGAATTTGACCATATCGATTAATCTGCAGCGTTGAAAAACCTTAAGAAACACCTTCTTCTTTAATTATTTTGTTATATGTACGAGCCGATATAACAAAATAATTTCGGTCCGTTGATTTTTACCCCAATTGCCACAGAGGATCACCACTTGCTCAAAGTCACCACCAAAACAACGGAACAACGCAATAGGTGATTTGAACAAATTAGGAATCCTAATCAAAATCCACCATTAAGAATCCCAATCCCACCGTGATATATTTGAAAAAGCTTAGGAAAACCAATTTCTGATACCAATTTGTGATCCTTGGAAATCAATTTATTCGACTGCCAACAAGAAAAAGTATCTATATTTCTTTCTCACCCGCCAGGATTTCAAATCGTCCACCGTTTGCTCTGATACCACTTGTTGGGATTTGAATACTAATTCCTGAACATGAACAGAAATAAAAATCACGCACAAAAGGTAAAATATAATTAGCACTGAGGATTTACGTGGTTTGGCCCATGCTGGCCTACGTTCACGAGCAAGAGAGAAAATATTTCACTACGTCGAATGTAAAAGAGTACAGCACCGTCTCCCTTCTCTCTACTAGCTAACCTCACAATTTTTTGTCTACTCACTTGAACACTAGGGCTCCACTAGTGTTCTATTTATATGCATACACGTAGAAATCCTAAAACCCACAAGTCCACATTATTATAACCCTATACATTATGAATTTCTAGTAGGCTTCTAATCTCACCCCAACCCAATTACATATAGACTAAGAAAATATAACAAATACGGCCTAGTAGAATACAAGACAGCTAGCCGAACCCTTGAGCAGGAAAACGAGATTTGTTTCAAGGCTCGAATTGTAGGTGTCGAGTTTTAAGATGTTTTTTATCTCATAATTGTATATTTTACGGTTATAATTAATTATCTCTCGCACCTATGAACGTAGACATGTTGTGCCGAATTACGTAAATTCTTGTGTGATTATTTTTTTGATGTATGCATGGATATACTTTCGTTCGCATTCGAGCATTAGTATTCAAATCCCAACAAAGGGTATCAGAGCCGACGATTGAAGATTCAAAACCGGGGTGGGTGATCAGAGCACGAATATTTTTTTCTCAGTTCGTATAAATCAAAAATAGTTTTTGCACAAAAAATCTCTACCTTAGTTTAAATTTTGCAAACCACCTTGAAGATTACTAGTGTCGATGTAAATTCTGTCATCGTCGTTAATCCGCCACACTCAAACCAGCATGACCTGCACTCTACACCAAGATGCCCAACACCTATTCGTCGAGGCGTCCATTATTTGCTAATCATCTGTCGAATCAGGAAATTCTCGTGTGACTTGACTCCACCTGTAGCTAAAATTCCAGTTGCATCCATTGATGATCAGTCTCCATCATTGATTGAACCAAATTGCTCCCGATTACCTCTAATCATTCGTTATCAATCCCGATCGCTCCTAAACAAACCCGATCTCAGCTAAATCTATCCAATCTAATCAGATCATTTAGATTCTGAAAATTACGATCGTAGCAACGAATCCACAGCACTGAAAATTTTTAAAATACACATTTACCTTTAATTATTTTTCTATATATACGAATCGATATAAAAAATAATTTGAAATTGTCAATTTCAACACTGCAATCACACCCAATCAAAACCCTTGCAAATAAACACAATATATTTAGTTTCCTAATTAATGGCGTGAATCACCATTCATCACACAAACCCTTCCAAATCAAGTTTTCTAAAATCAAAGTGCTAAATATCCTTGTCTTAAATGGCGTGAATCACCTTGACATGCCACTGTTGCGAGTTTAACGTTACAGCGCTGGCTCCTTTTTTTTATTTTGGTGTGCAAATTAATTTTTGATCTATATCGAATCAATATAAAAAATAATACATGTGCTTCGATCACTTACCATAGCTTCAAATCTTCAACCGTCGACTCTGATACCACTAGTTGGAATTTGAACACTAATACTTGAATGCGAACGAAAGCATATCCATCCACACACCAAAAAATAAATCACACAAGAATGTACGCGGATTGGTACAACCTGACTACGTTTATGGGTGCGAGATATAATTAATAATAATTGTAAAATATACAATTCCGAGATAAAAAAATACTCTAAAACCCGACGCCCACAACCCGAGTCTTGAAACAAATTCCATTTTTTCGCTCAATGGTTATTTCGGTGCCTTCGGTATTTTTTTATATCTCCCGACATCTCTACACCATTTGATTCAACTCTCCACACAAATAGCTAGAGTTATAGGTCCTATTTATAGAAAATTTCTAAAATTTTAACCCCATATCATTATAAATCCTTATACATATTAGACTCTATGGATTCATGATTGTAGTTCAATCCAAATACATATAAATAAAATACTAATTATATAGACCCGCAGAATACAAAGCATGCACCCAATAGTTGTGAGTGTTTGGAAAAAATTATACATTGTATCTGAAATATAAGAAAAAGTAGTTAAATCTTATAGTAAAAGTTATAAATATTTAAAAAAATTATAATTTATAATTAAAATTAATAATAAAAAACTAAAAACTAGACCAAGATGCTTAGCTAAACACCCCCTATATTTGACATTGTATAACATAGGCTTTATACTAGTTTTCCACTATATTAATTTTAGTACTTTCTTTAGATTATATACTCGGGAATTAAGTGGCAGTGGTGGTGGGGTAACCCGTGGGCAGTGGTGCCGGTGATAGCAATGGTGATAGCAGCACATGTGCTGGCAATAACTATGTTTACCAATGTAATAATTAGTATGATTTTATGTTGTAATGAAGTACTTAATTTTTAGATTGTGGAAAAGAATATATATATTTTTACTTTTTGTTAGATTAACAATTTTAGCAGAATGATTATTTTTATTTTAAAATTACATACAAAATATATAAAAATAAAAATAAAAAAATTTAATGCTAAAATGATCATTTCATTCTTCGTTCCAAAATGGCCCTATGATGAAAGGTTGAAGCTGAAAGCCATGTTTATCTTATTTAGAAATACCAGATTTATCTATTATGCTTGCACCACCATCTCTATACCCATGAAGTGCTTGTTTGGTAACCGAGTTTAAAGTAAGATTTTAATTTTATTTTTTTGAATTTTTAGTAAAATAAATAAAAACATTATTTAATTAACCAATTAATGTAAACATAGAAGCATTAAACTGTTAAACTTTTAATTATTTAATAAAAAATATGGAAGTGACTTTAAATTACCAAACAGAACTGTAGTAGTGCGGACTTGCGGATACTCTAATCACCACAATTATTTTAATATTAATTCTAAAATAATATTCTTAAAGTTTTCGTGACTAATGAGATGGCTATATTTAGGTTTCTTGACTTGTTTGTACGTGGCAAAGTTTGGTTTTTCTGATAGACCACAACCAATGTTTGTCAAAGACGCAAGTGTTCGCGGATTTTTATACCCTGTTTGGGCTAAATATTGAGAGTTTTATTTATTTTTATTTATTTTATTTTTTAATTAAATTATTTTAATTTTTTAAATTATCTCGATGAGATGAATCTAAAACTTTAAAAAAATTGATCAAAAAAATGAAAAAAATAGTCTACTAAACATGCCTTTAATGTTAAATATTCTTCGATAATGTTTTAAATTTTAATATTTCAATCAAGAATTTTAAAAAATAAGTTTTAACGTTCAAGGTTCATAAATAAAACATTATCGAAGAATATTTAACATTAAGGGCATGTTTTAACATATATAAATTTATATGTTACTTGGTATTTTTGAAAAAAATACCAAGTAACATATAAATTTATATATTTTACATAATTTTATTTAATATTCATCTGTTTAATATATAAATAGATAAATTTATCGATTTGTATATTTATACTTAACAGATAAATTTATTTATTTGCATATTAATACAGACAATGCAAACAGATAAATTTATCTGTGTTCTTTATACGTGCTTTCAATAAGACGGATAAATTTATCCCGTTTATTACACGTATTTTTAATAAAAGACAGATAAAATTTATTTATGCCCTTTAAACATGTTTTGAAAAGGTACAAATAAATTCATCTGTATTCTTTATACGTGCTAATAATAAGACTAATAAATTTATATGTTCAATCATAACACTTTACATGTACTTTTAAAAATTACAGATAAATTTATATATATTCTTCATACTTGTGTTTACAATATGACAGATAAATTTATCTGTGATTTTTATACGTTGATTCAATAAGACAGATAAATTTATCTGTACATGTGGTATTTTTGTTTCAAAAAATCATGCATGCATCAATAGAAGACTTTACGCGTTAAAATTTTTATGAGAATGAATTTTACTCATTAAAAAATATTATACTAGATAAAAAACAGTAAACGACCTATAAATTGGACTGTCCACTAATTTTCTATTACAATTTTTGTATCCCAAGATTTTTAATGATCAAATAACTTACAGTATATTGAGAGAGAAGAACATAAATATATTAGAAAAGAATATTATTCTCCATATATCATAATACTAGTTAGAATCTCTGTCCGAAAACATTTATATACAAATTATAACCCGTATTTAAAGACACTTTCAACACAATTAAAATGAAAAGGGACTGCAAGTTGCTCAATGAGTGAGGGAAAAAATAAAAATTGCTGAGAGAGAATATATTTTTTAATAAAAAATTGCCAAAAATCATAAAGAGAGAATAAGATTTAGAAAGAAAATCATTTTATGTGAGAGATAATCCCTAAGCGGAAAACCAAATGCTTCTTTTAATGAGAGATAATACATTTTAGAAAAAATCGCTTACCAGCCATTAGATTTAGGTTTTAACAAATCTTAGCCATTTATTTTGAAAATATATTTTATACATTTTGAAAAAAATGTACTCCCTTATCATACAGATGTTCTTTTATCTTAGTGTAATAAATATTATTGAATTATGTCTCAAAATTTTTATATATCGAAAATTTTAATAATTCAACAATTTATAGTATATTAGCAACAAGGATTATGAATATTTAGAAGAATAAATAAATTATTAAGTACTCTTAGAATACCATCTAATATTACTGACGTGATATTCAACAAATAAAATTTATCGATGCGCACAAAGTGTGACATCCTTATCTCCCATCTACCCAAGAAATGCAAACCATCATAGTTTTATCATAGGTATTTTTTATTACATAATTAAATAATAACAAGAAGTAAATATTAGGCCTTGCTTGGTTTAGTTTTTTTAGTGGTTTTTTTGTAGCTTTTTCGTCTTATATGAATTTTTTTAATTTTGTAAGATTATTTTTTTATTTTTTTTTTTTCATCATGTTAAAACAAATTCAAAGGTATAGCCGCTTTGAAATTTTTCATAAAAAAAATCACTAAAGACAAAGAAATGCCACATAAAAGACTTAAAAGTGGCTATTTTCATCTTATTTGATTATTTTTTTTGGGCTAAATTTTTTTACTTTTTTGTTCCTTATAATGTGAGAAATCTAAAAGTATCATAGTTTGAACTAATATAAAAAAATTACAAAATAACAAAAAAATCATATAAAAAAGCGTCTTATTATGAGATTATTTTCTTTCAAGACTTGGATAGTCACAAGACCAGAGTTCATTTTAGGGTCCTGAATAGTCTATAATGATAATTCGAATAGTTCATTTTATAAGTTTTAAATAGTAGATTATTTATATAAAAACTTACTTATGTCGAATATTAATAGATATATGAAAAAATAACAATTAATTGCATAAAATATATGATTTTAGTTTAAAATTGATTGTTAAGTTTTACTGTTTATTTAGTGTAATAAAATATTATTTGTTTATATATCTATCAATATCCAAACAAATTAAATTTTTATATAAATAATCTATTATGTAGAATTTTTAAATTAAACTAATCGAATCATTATTGTGAACCAATCAAAAACTCATAAGATAAAATTTTGATAAATTTAAGATTTTCAATCTTGAGAGAAAGTTAACTCGTCTTATTATAGGATATGGCATTTGAGGAATACCAAATAATTGCTAAGATAAATAAGATTCTATCCAACGTGTTCCAATTAATTAGTGGGCGACAACGAAAGAAGCGGGACTTGTACTTTCTCCTCATTTTAATTTTGTCCACTCATACTTCTTTATAAATAAAAAATGGACAGAGATATTTTTCTAAGCTATTGGTGTCCATTTTCTAAGCTAATGGGGGTCTTTGATTGGTAATTTTAATTTTTAAAATTTTTTAATTAAAAATATTAAAAAATTAAGATTTAGTAAAAATGTAAAAAATTTAAATTAAAATATAAAATTTTAAAAAAAAATTTAAATTTTTACCACTTTTAAAATATAATACTATTCTTTATTCATAACATATTTATTACTACTACCAACTATATATAATTATTAATATCAAACATATAAAATTATAAAATTATTTATTTTAAACAAAAAATAAAAAATTTAATTTTTTACCCAAATAACTAATTTTAAAAAAATTAACTTCAAAGTTAAGTTATTAAATAACTTAACTTTGAACTTAATTTAATTTTTTATTTAAAAATATAAAAAAAATAAAAAAAATTAACTTTTAAACAAGTGGCCAATCGAGGCTTAGTATGGAGGGAATTAATGTCCTTCTGTTTGAATTTTGTATTGGTTTAAAGGGAAAAAGTGGCAATTAATTAAGGATTATGTTTCTGAGCTCCTGTTTTTCAAATTTCTTGATATGCAATTTTCTATTTCGAATTTATTATCACTTTAATTCAAAGTTTAAGTAAATTTTTCTTTTCAATTAGCTTTTAAAGTTAATTTTTATTTCATCTTTTAATATTTTTTTTGTACATTTAGTCACTCAATAAATTTTGAAGCGCTCTTCATTGAAACAAAAGAAGAATCAATTTATAGATTTTGTCCTTAAACTAGCACAATCCGTTTGAACGTGTTAGGTTCTTGTTGCAATTTACTTATGAGCAAGATTTAGCTCTAACGCGCCCACAATTTTTGCAACTATTTTACTGTTTAATCTCCTGCTTAATAGAAGATATAATTGACAAATAAACTTATGAAAATATAACTCATCATTTTTATGAAAATACCCATAATAGGTTGAAAGAACTTTGAATTGGATTAATAGTCCATATGGACTATGAAACCTAACTAACTCCGAAAGTGTTAGATTTCATAATTTAATGGGTAAATTATATTAATTTTTTTTAAAATTTCGATCAAATATGATCAAATTCACATGTTTAAAATAATTATATTAACACCTCTTACCAATATTAATTATTTTTAAACATCATTAATAAAAAAATTTAAATTACAAAAATAACCTCGCATACTTAAAACTCATTCTCTCCTTTGACCCAACCCCTTCGGTATGTCTCTCTCTCTCTTCCCCCACGCCCTCCCTTCCCCCCTCCCCCAACAATCTCTCTCTCTCTCTCTCTCTCTCTCTCAACTATCTGTCTCTTTCTCTCTCTCTCCTCTCTATCACTCGGTTCTATCTCTCTGTCTCCTCTCTATCCTCGGTTCTCGCTCTCTCTCATCTCTATCTCTCAGTTCTCTCCCCCCAACAATCTCTCTCTCTCTTTCTCTCTCTCCTTGGTTCTCTCTCTCTCTCTCTCTCTCCCCAACAATCTGTGTCTCTCTCCTCTCTATCTCTCGATTCTCTCTCTCTCAGTTCTCTCTCAGTTCTCTCTCTCCCCCCCCAACAATCTCTCTCTCTCTCTCTCTCTCTCTCTCTCTCCTCTTCTCTCTGAAAAAACTGAAAAAAAAAAATAGCTCTGTATATTTTCTGTATATTGAAACTGAACAATATATGACCTATTTATAGGCGAATAGGAATAAACAAGAAAGAAAATACAATAAATATAGAGAATAAAATCAAATCAGAATAAAATTAATCTAATATTCTAACAATCAATCTAATATTCCAACATCCCCCCTCCAACGTAAGATGGCGAAGTCAGCTAAAGTTTAAAAATTAGAGCACTGAGGCGACCAGGAGGATGAGATTTTGTGAAAAGGTCGACAAGTTAATCTTCAGAAGAGACAGATCGAAGATGTACGGTGCCCTGCTGAAGGTGATGTTGCATGAAGTGACAGTCAATTTCAATATGTTTGGTGCGCTCATGGAAGATATCATTGTGAGCAATCTGGATGGCGCTCCGATTATCAC
>JAOTRH010120401.1:0-14814 GCA_034768845.1 Heliamphora exappendiculata
TTGGGAGGATCATCTATCTTTGGCAGAGTTTGCATACAACAATAGCTATCAGTCCAGTATTGGGATGGCACCGTATGGTAGACCGTGTAGGTCACCAGTGTGTTGGACAGATGTGGGAGAGACCACAGTCTAGGGATGCGACATGGTGCGGGAGACGACAGAGAAGGTTGCCGTGATTCGTTAACGCTTTATGACAGCGCAGAGCCGCCATAAGAGTTATGCAGATCAGAGGAGAAGACCTTTGGAGTTTGTAATGGGGGATCACATGTTGCTGAAGGTCTCGCCACGTAGAGGTTTGATGAGGTTTGGTCATAGTGGGAAGCTATCACCGTGTTTCATTGGATCATTTGAGATCCTTAACAGGGTTGGAGAGGTTGCATATCGTTTGGCTTTGCCGCCTCAATTGGCGTCTGCGCATTACGTGTTCTACGTTTTCATGCTTCGGAGGTACGAGCCAGACCCTTCGCATGTGTTAGAATGGGCCGAGCTGCGGGTTGACGAGGATGTTACTTACGAGGAACATCCAATGAAGATTCTAGACACGAAGGAGCAAGTGTTGAGAGGCAGAACGATTGCTTATGTCAAGGTCCTATGGCTTCATCACGGGGTTGAAGAAGCGATGTGGGAGCTTGAGTCTGGGGTTCATGTTAGATACCTGGAGCTGTTTACCTTGTGACCTTGTAGTGAATTTCGGGGGCAAAATTCCTTAAGGGGGAGAGTTATGAGACCCGGAACCCTTTCATTTTGAGTTATTTATATATCTGACGTGTTTCTTTCATTATATGAATAGTCTCGATGAATGAGTTATGTTTCAAGTTGTAGAACAGTATGTGTATACCTATTTTATGCTTTCCCGGGTTTGGTT
Source organism: Heliamphora exappendiculata (assembly GCA_034768845.1). Lineage (NCBI taxonomy): Eukaryota > Viridiplantae > Streptophyta > Magnoliopsida > Ericales > Sarraceniaceae > Heliamphora > Heliamphora exappendiculata. Next base: position 866 of record JAOTRH010120401.1, read on the forward strand.
GAGGCTCGTTTGGTGGTGTTTAAGCTGTAAAACCCTATTTGACGTTGAAAAATAGTTTCCTCGGCTGTCCAGTCGACTAGACTTGAGCATCTAGTTGACTGCGCCGATAGTGGGCTTGTTCGGTCGACTAGACAAGGCTGTTCAGTCGAGAGGGGGTTCGCTACTGTCCCTCAGGTTAATTCCCGTAAACGTGGTATTAAATGCTTCTTCCATCAGTCGTGGAAATCCGTAAAGAATCAGTTGCTCCCGTGAGTGGTGTTAGTTGCCCCTGTGAGTGGTGTCGTTGTTGTGACTCTGTATAGAACTTGTCATTACCTAGCAGGCCTTAAGTGGTTCAAGACTATGGTAATGGACATGAGCCTATAGTTGTTACTTTTCTCCCTGTGTGTGGCAAAGTCGATACATATGATTTTATTTTATGTTATTTTTCACGGCTGTGTGGTCCAAGCAAAAAATACTGTTTTATTACTACTTTTTCTTAACTGTGGTGTGATATTTGCATTGATGATATGCATGATTTTAAGGATGAAAAATTTGTGATTTTTCGGAGGAAAACTTTTTGGCTCCTGTGGTTGAGTCTTTATGCTTATAATTGCATAACCTACTTTATAACTTTATAGTTTGTTCCTATTGGGTTTTGGTTCACAGTGTGGAATTTTGTTATAAAAATTATTTTTCAGGTGAACATGAGGAGTTGGCCTAGAGGCCTGTGGTGGCAAAAGACTTGCTGTAGTTTTTCCTATTTTTGAGACATGTAGTCTTACATGCGATGCCTGTTTCTGACGACGAGTTTTGTACGCATTGAGGCGATATACTTATTCATGTATGGAACTGCATGCTTACTGTTTATGAGAGATGAACTTTGGGGATCCTTTTATCCAAATGTTGTATATTTTGAGTTGATAGTTTTCCAACTACAAATCTTATTTTCTTAAATGGTGTTTTGGTAGGCTTCACGTGACCCCGGTGTTGAGGCGTGACAGTATACTTTCAAGGTCCATTACCTTCCTAGATCGTTAATGAATTTATGAAATAGTTCAGCTATAAAAGCTCTCGTTGTTTTCACATGCAGAAATTTTTCAGTTGGAAGAGATATTTGTCATCTTTCATAAAATTTCTTCATTAGGTAGCATACAATTATGCCACAATCAACCCTACAAAATAAAGATTTGATAAATTTGAGAGATAAAATAGATAATATTGTAACTAAACAAATGAAATAGATAAACTTATGATCTAGATCTTTGTTGTGGAGCATCTTAGCTGATACAATTGGTGTATCAAAATTTTATTTTTGAAAAATAATTTGGACAAGAGATAATTTAAAATTTGGCATATTTTTTTGCTTTCCGTGTTGCTTTTTCATGAAAGTTTCAACATATGTTTCTTCAATGACAAAAAAATTCATATATTAGGCATGTTTTTGTTTATAGTAATTTATTTTCAGTTGTAATTATAATGTAAATTAATTGCTTATCACAAGAAAATTATCTTCTAAGAACTGGTCTTCATTGTCTTTTCTTGTCTTCAAAGAGTTATAGTGGAACCAAGAGTCTTTCTCCCATATCAAACACAAGCAGCGTCCAATGATATAGCTTGCTTGTTGGATGGTTCCCATTGGAGTTCATCTATAAGATAAGAAAGCTGCATCGTTGAATATAACAGATAAATTTGTCCGTGAAATTAATTAACAAAAAACACTAATAAAATAGATAATTTTATCTGTTCATATGTTTATTTAAAAGAACAGATAAATTTATCTGTTCACGACCTACACCCATTATAAATTGAATAGATAAATTTATGTATTGCAATGGGACAAATGAATTTATTTCATCCCATACTTTTATAGTTTTATGATTGGAACAGATAAATTTATCTATTAACAACATATGCTTATTACTATTTTAAGGATAAATTTATCTGTTAATGTCATGCACTTATAATAATAGAAGAGATAACAAAATACCTGTATTGATCATCAATTATTAAAAGATACTTGTCAATCTTATGGGCTCTTATTATGTTTTTTTCCACTTGATCATTTTTCCACTTTGATCAACGACTGAATAGAATTGATAAAATTAGTATTATTGCATGTAATTATCTGTTATGCCATGATAATTATGTAAATATTTTGTTTACCCAGACTAAACATTTAAAGAATAGGCATTTGTTTCCTACTATTCTACTTCTTTCTAACTCCTTGCATAGGATATAGGAGTATCCATCAACAACTTGTATATAGATTGTTAGTTATTTATACAGTGTAAAAAAAGTACATAGATAAATATAATAAATAAATTTATCTGTTAACGAGTTCTTGTCTTCATCACTTATTCTTGCTTTAACAAATAAATTTATCTGTTATTAACTTGTACTTTTGAATAATTTAATAGATAAATTTATCTGTTAACGAGTTCTTTTGTCTTCATCCATTGTGCTTACTTTAACACATAAATTTATCTATTATTGACTTGTATTTTTGTATTATCTAACAGATAAATTTATCTATTAACAAGTTCCTTTGTCTTCATCACTTGTACTTGCTTTAATAGATAAATTTATTTATTAAGGATATGCGACTTGCCTGTGCTTATGTTAGGACAGATAAATTTATCTGTCTTAATATATAACCACAACTTATAAGTCAACGATTAACAGATAAATTTATCTGTTAAAAGGGTTTGAAACTTACATTATTTGAGCAATCTTCTTCCTCCATCATTTTCATGCATTCATCAAGGGTGATTCCGCTATCATTCTCATCGGAATCTCACACTTGTGCCCTACAATGTCACATAACAGTATAATTTAGTATCAATTTTATGTGTTACATATTGCTTAGATTGTTAATTACTTTTCACATACTCAATTTCTCCTTTCTTTGCAAAAATTAGGCTCATCTTTTGTTTATCATCTTCAATTAGCAGCAATGTGACAGGAAAATTCTTTGGAAAGTTAAGTTTTTTTTTTAATTTTTTTTCCACTTTAACAATCTTTTGTGGAGGAACGTGTTCTTCAACCTGGAATGGGATTGGATTGGGTTCTTGGGTTTGGACCTGTTCTAGATTGGATTGCTGGGCTTGGACTGGGTCTGGATTAGGTTCTAGGACTTGGACTGAAAATGGATTGGGTTGTTGGGCTTGTACTAGTTGCTGGTCTCCATTTTTCTTTATATTTTTCTTCCTTCCTCTTCTAGATTGATACTGGAGCTCGGGAAGTTTTTTATTTGTCATTTCCTTCATCTTGATTCTTGTAATCATAGATGATGGAGTTGCGTCAGCCTTTTTTTTTTGCTTGTTTTGTGGCCTCAATCAGTTGTTTCTTCTCTTACTCAAGAGCTTTGACTATTTCTTTTAATTTCTCAATTTTCGATTGCTCTGAAATTTTATGTGTAATTTGATGCACTGAAATCTCCACCATTTCTTCAACCAACCTTTCATTATCTTGTTGCACCTCTGCTATCTTTTATTCCTTTCCTTTCTCAAGCGCCATGACAGTTTCTTGCTGTATAAATTCTTATGTTGCTTGGTGCACAGAAAGTTCAATAATTTGTTCAAGAAGCTTTTGATTTTCTGTTTGCAGCTCTTCTATTCTCTCTTTTTGCTTCAGCGAAGTTATTTTCCTCAACAAATTTTTATGTTGCTTGGTGGGTAGAAAGTTCCTCAATTTGTTCAACCAATTTTTGGTTTTCTACATTGTGTCGTTCAATCATTTTTTTTCATCTCTTCATTCTCAGAGATCTTTTTGTTTAAATCTTCTTTCATCTCCTTCATCTTCTGAGATTGTTTTTCATTGCAAAATCTCCTTCAACATTTCAATTGTATATGTGTTTCCCAATATTGTAATTGGGGGCTGCAGTATCATCCAATTGTTCCCTCAACTTTTTATTTTTCATTGTCAGCATTGTATTTTTTTATCTTAAAGAGTCCAATGTTTCTCCTTCAACCTCTTCTTGCTCAACCAAGAAGCCACCATATTCAGACTATTTCTTATCGTCAGATTGTTTTTCATCCTCAGATTTAATGAATTCAAAAAGTTCATTTTCTTCCGTCATTGGTTGGATATTTGAAATGAACACCTAGATCATGAATGCAAAGTTAGCTATGAAACAAGCAGATAAATTTTCTATTTAACACTTGTTAATAATAGAAAGATACATATAAATTTATCTGTAAAGCAATTATAACACAGATAAGTTTATCTGTATTAAAAGTTGTGCAAGACGTGTGCGTGTTTAATTAAATAGATAAATTTATCTGTTCATCATTTGAGCATATTGAAATAAACAGATAAATTTATTTGTTCAGTAGTTGGCATTGTTTGACGATAGAGATAAATTTATCTGTATCGTTTTATATTATTTAAAAAATTAGATAATTTATCTATGTTTTTAATACGTGATGTCTAAGGTACATATAAATTTATCTGTTCAATCAAAATACTTTAGATGTGCTATTTAAAAAGACAGATAAATTATCTGCTCAGAATTTTTTTTTGTTTTTGTTTTAGTTTTAGAAAACATATAAATTTATCTATTTGTCACTTGTTCCTATTTAAAAGAATAAATAATTTTATCTGTTCATCACTTTTACTTATTTAAAGAAACAGATAAATTTATTTGTTTATCACTTGTGGCTATTTAAAAGAATATATAAATGTATATGTACAATCAATTGTGGCTATTTAAAGGAACATATAATTTTATTTGTTTAGCACTAGTCAATATTGGGAGGAAACATATAAAGATATTTTACCTGATTGGTAGCCAGATCTTTTAATTCTACATCATTTAAAGCAGAATCTAGTTGTCCCAACATTCATTTTAACATTCTTGAGAATTGATGAGTTGTCTCAAGCTTCACAAGTATTGTGTGCTCACATATCCAATACTAAGTAAAGAAAAAGATAAATTAGTTTCATGTAAATGGAGGACATTTAATAATATTATAGCAAGAAGTTTGAAAGGTATACCAATAGAGCAATAACACATCCTATAATTGTATCTAGTTTGTCACATTTCTTGTCAAGGGAGATAATCAACCAGTCCTTTATTGCTGAAGACCAAACATATTTCATCATATCTTTCACACTTTTGACATATTCAATGAAGACCCAACTCAATGTTGGACTAGTTGTTGAAAAAAATAGTGTCACACATAGGTATAGTGTGAGCAATCTTGCAACATCTAAACATTCATTTTTCTTTTTCCCCTCGAATGCTTCAGTGAACTAGTTCTTCAGATCACTTGCTGTCATCCTCTATTGTGTACGGAATCTTCTTTAGACAAACTTACTCTGGGGCTTTGTGGTATGTCTTGGCAAACTCATTATTGTTTGCCCAAATTTGATTCCAAATATTAAATAGATATCTTTATCTACAAAGCTCAATATCCTTTGGCCCAATTTAAACTGACTTTTGCCCCGGATATATCTCCTTATCACCAAAACAACATCATCATTAGACTTCTTTATATCTTGCGCTTGGTAAACAATAGCTTCAATCAAAATTCAAAAAGGTATTTTCTTGAGTTATGTTATTTGCTGGTCAGTGAAATTGATATTTTTCAACAGTCTTACAGCAATAAGAATGTTGGAGCAGTATTATGGAGTGTAGTTCTCTTTGAAGAGATTATGAGATTCTTCTTTTTTTGGAGATACTTTTTGAATCTTTACTGATTTTGGACTCTCTTTCTCTGATGTTTCTTCAAGGACTCTCTTCGCTCGTACTTTCCTCATTGCTGTAATATATAAATTTATATGTTTCAATTGAAGAAAACAAACACTACATATTTGTCTAAATGAATCATGAAACAGATAAATTTATCTGCTTTAAACAAACATGTTTTCAATAAGACAGATAAATTTATCTGTTCAATAAGAACACCTTAAACGTGAGTTCAATAGAACAGATAAATTTATCTATACCATTTTAACCATACAAATAAATTTATCTGTAGTATTTAAATATACTTTCGAATATTATGATAAATTTATCTGTACACATTTTAGATGCTTTCTATCACACCTCAAAACCCAGGGTTCTTCTCAAAATAAACATACATTCTTACATGCATAAAATATGGCCTCAAGGCTTACAAACACGCCTCCAAGAATAGGTAATACATGTAACAGTACATGATCCTGTAACAGAAGGAAGAAAACTTTAAACAAAAGTCTTATGCCTTCAGGGCTCCACTAGATCAACACCCATGATCACCATCACCAGAAAAAGATTTTCACAAATCCCACAACGTGAGCCGAAACCCAATAAAAAATTGACTAGCATGAATTTAAAAGTAAAACATGCTACTACGAATAATATAAATATTTCGACTCACACGAACCTCAAGAAAAGAACAGTTTTACTTCTCAAACACCACAAGTTTTCTCGTCGTCTCTCGACATCTAATAATGTCCGATAATATAGAAAGAATACACAACGAGTTCATGTGCATGTCGTACTCTTTCACGGTCTTTCACCGCGGGATAATACTAACCCAATCATCAAGTTCTAAGCGGTCTTTCACTAGGGGACAATCACTTGCTCTAATGTGCAATTCTTTGCGGTCTTTCACCGCGAGATAATCACTTGAATGTGCAATTATACGCGGTCTTTCACCGCGGGACAATCACTTGCCCTAATATGTAATTTTTCGTATGATTCAACAGATATAAGTACGCACATAGCCATGTACTAAATATCCACATATATACCATCGTATCATTCACATATCCATCGAGATAAACCCACATCTCAACCAAACATTTGAAATCCAAGCTCAACCCCAGGGGTAGCTCCAAACCTCCAAAATAAGGTTTTCAAGACTTTACATAAATCCCTCCGTTTTCAAACCACTTTTTTGAGAACCACGAACATCCACACGTCTAACAACATGGAATAAACTATAAAAACACTTTAAAAGCCATTTTGTCCAACCAAACAGAGATTAAACACCTAAAATAACCTTTTATGCATTTTAAAATGGTAAAAACGCATAATATTCAACGTAGCACTCTTTTAAGACATGAGAGTCAGGATCATACCTCGTTGAGTCAAAAACTCGACGCCTCAAAAATTAAACTTTATCGAAATGAGATTCCGCTCGGATGAACGCGAAGCCCTCGGCACGGATACTAAGAATCCACTATTCGATCACCAAAAACCAAGCCTAAGCCCACTAAAAAGCTTGAGAGAAGGTGGAGGAAAGAAAACAAATTTGTTCAAGAAGCTAAAGTTTTCAAATATCTTCCAAAAGGTTGATATTTATAAGCTCAGCCTAGCTCAGGAAGTCAGTTGACTGAACCCACCAAGTCATTCGACTGAAAAGCTACTAGAAAAATCAAAAATTCTCCACCACCACAGGTTAATCGATTGAACATCCAACCTTAGTCGATTGAACCACCAACTAGATCACCTAGTTGACTGAACTCACCCCCTCAGTCGACTAAAAAGCTACTTCCAAAACATGAAATTTCTCCAGTGTCCAGGTCAATCGACTGATCCCCCAACATCTGTCGACTGAACCCCTAGCCAACATAGGAACTTCAAAACGGTTCATAACCTCAAAACCAAGCAACCAAACCAACCTTTCTAAACTCGAACAAGCGCAAAACACATACGTAAAACACATATAACACGTTGTTCTAAAATGATGAAACAAAACCTAACACATTGAATATATAGATAACGAAAAAGAAAAGGAATCGGGTCTCACAACTCCCCCCTTAAAGGAATTTCGTTCCCAAAACTCGCTATAAGGTCACGAAGCAAACAACTCCAGATATCTAGCACAAATTTCGAGCTCAAGCTCCCACGTCGCTTCTCAACACCGCGATGAATCCATAAAACCTTAACATAAGCAATAGTTCTCCCTCTCAACACTTGCATCTTTGCGTCCAAAACCTTCACAGGTCGTTCCTCATAAGTAACATCCTCATCCACCTGTAACTCAGCCCAATCCAACACATGCGACGGGTCAGGCTCATACTTCCGTAGCATGGAAACATGAAACACATCGTGCACAGATGATAGTTGAGGAGGCAAAGCCAGACGATATGCCATCTCTCCAATCCTCTGAAGGATCTCGAGCGGCCCAATAAAATGCGGTGATTGCTTCCCACTACGGCCAAACCTCATCAAATCTCTACGTGATGAGACTTTCAGAAACACGTGGTCCCCCACCTTAAACTCCAAAGGTCTCCTTCTTTGACCAGCATAGCTCTTTTGACGACTCTGAGTTGTCACTAAACGTTAGCGAATCACAGTGATCTTCTCCATCGTTTCCCACACTAAGTCGGGTCCCAAAACTACGGTCTCCCCCACCTTTGTCCAACATACTGGCGATCTACACGGCCTGCCATACAAAGCCTCAAAAGGTGTCATTCCAGTACTAGACTAATAACTATTATTATACGCAAACTCTACCAACGGTAGCTGATCTTCCCAAGAATGCCAAAAATCAAGCACACAAGCTCTCAACATATCCTCCAATATCTGTATGGTCCACTCGGACTGACCATCCGTTTGAGGATGAAAAGCAATACTGAACATCAAGCTTGTTCTCAAAGCCACCTAAAGACTCTGCCAAAAGCGCGATGTAAAGCACAGGTCTCGATTAGAAACACTAGATACAGGTACTCTGTGTAACCAAACTATCTCACTGACATACAACCTACTCAGTTTGTCCATAAAATCCTTCAGCGTATGGGAAGAAAGTGTGCAGACTTCGTTAGCCTATCGACTACAACCTAAATAGTGTCAGGTCTCTTAGGCGATCTAGGAAGTCATGATACAAAGTCCATCGTGATGTTCTTCCACTTCCATTCTAATATTGGCAACGACTGTAACAACCCTGCTGGCCTCTGATGTTCCGCCTTTACTTACTGACAAGTAAGGCGCCGAGAAACAAATTAAACCACGTCCTTCTTCATTCCCTTCCACCAGAACTAATGGCATAGATCATGATACACCTTGGTGCCTCCTGGGTGCACTACGAGACGAGATTGATAAAAATCACATAGTACATCGGCACGACACGGCTCAAGTACAAATAATCTCCCTGCCAATCTTAAACTCTGATCCAGACTCACAACCCATCCCGTGGTGTCTTTTTCACTAGCAATACGATCCCGTAACATCTGAGCCTCTTATCTGTCTGCTGAACCTCTAGCACACAAACAACCAACATAAGTCGTGAGACCATTAAAAATAAGGTTGCATCTGTCTCTATTTTTCCGAGACATAAATCAAACTCACCAACCATCCCGAGCGTGTCCCACTCTCGTACGGCAATAGAAGCTAACGAACCATGAGATCTCCTACTAAGAGCATCAACCACAACATTGGCCTTCCCTAGATGGTACTGCAGTTTAAAGTCATAATCTTTCATAAACTCCATCCACCGTCATTGGCAGCGATTCAAGTTCTTCTGTGAAAATAAGTATTTTAAACTCTTGTGATTGGAGAAAACCTCAAAATGTTCACCATAAAGATAGTGTCGCCATGGCTTTAAGGCAAAGACCACGGCTGGCAACTCCAAATCATGTGTCGGATAATTCTTCTCATGAGTTTTCAACTGTCGGGATCCGTAAGCCATAATCTTACCTTTCTGTATCAAAACACAACCCAAATCGTCATGCAACACATCACAATACACTGTGTATTCCAAATCTCGTTCTGAAATAGTTAACATTGGTGCACTAGTTAACCTCTTCTTTAACTTCTGAAACGGTAACTCATAGGACTCACTCCAAATGAATAAGACCTCCTTTCGCGTAAGACGCGTCATCGGCGCGGCAAGTCTAGAAAAGTCCTTCACGAACCGCTAGTAGTAACCTACCAAACCCAAAAAGCTACGAATCTCAAACACATTCTTCGGTCGTTCTTCGAAGAATCCACTAATACTCCATCCCTCGATTCCAAGTGTCCAAGAAATCTTACCTCAAACATCCAAAATTCACACTTCTCAAATTTCGCGTATAGACGATGCTCTCTCAAAAGCTATAGAACAATACGTAGGTGTTCCTTATGCATCTCCCTCGTAGGTGAGTAGATAAGAATATCATTCACAAACACAACCACAAAATTGTCCAAATACATATGAAAGATACAGTTCATCAGACCCATGAATATCGCAGGAGTGTTCGTCAAACCGAACGGCATAACCAAAAATTCATAGTCACCATAACGAGTCTGAAAGGCGGTCTTCACTATGTCCTCGTCCCTAATCCTCAACTGATGATACCCTAACCTCATATCAATCTTCGAACAATAGCTCGAACCCTTTAGCTAGTTAAACAAGTCATCAATCCTCGGCATGGGATACTTGTTTTTCACCGTTACTTGATTCAACTTCCGATGGTGAATACATAACCTCAAGGATCCATCCTTCTTTTTCACAAATAGAGTTAGAGCTCCCCACGGCGACGTACTCAGACGTACAAACCCCTTATCAAGGAGCTCTTGAAGCTGTACCTTGAGTTCTCGCAACTCAGCCGGTGCAAAATGGTGAGATGGCATCAAAATAGGAGCAGCTCCTACAACGAGATCGATACAAAACTCTACCTCACGACTCGGTGGAAACTCAAACAGATCGTCAGGGAAAACATCTGGATTGTCACAAACCACAAGGGAAAGCTCCCCACGAACCCCAACTGCCTCATCTAACATGAGAGCAGAAAAGAAGAAACCCAAGTATCATCGGTTCTAAACGACAATGGGCATGGACACCAAACCCTCATCCCGATCGCCTACAAAATAGAAGCAATCACCCTCAAGAGTACAAATCGATACCCAACGTCGATCGCAATCGATAAAGGCATGATAGGTGGTCAGCCAGTTTATCCCTAGGATGATATCAAATGTGGTCATGTATATAATGACGAAATCAAACTCTAAACAGCGACCAGCGACCTCCATCTCACAGGATCTACAAACCCAACCCAATGCCACATTCCCACCGACCGGGGTCTCTATACACAATGCACTACCCAACGAGTCTATCTCTAACCCTAATGCAGATGCAAAAGTAGATGAAATAAAGAAATACGATGCTCTTGCGTCGATAAGAACACTGGCCCATGATCTATACACTAAGAGAGTACCTCTGATCACTGAAGTAGTAGCTGCAGCACTAGGCACGACCGGTGCCTTAGAAGAACTGGGATCTGGAAGAGTGTACGCTGACCCTATGTTCCCCTAGTCTATCCACCATAGTCCTGGACTGTCGACTGCAGCACTAACTTTACTGAGGCACTCCCGTCTGTAATCTTAGACGCCTGAGCCACAGGCTACAAATAAATATGTCATCCTTACGCGGGCGGAACAATTGGTGCTCTGGTCGTGGTCTGTACACTCCCTCTCCAAGGGCAGTTCCTACGAATGTGTCCAGACTGGCCACATTCATAACAAACCGGTGGCTCTCTCTCTTGCACCGAACTTTAAGATAATCTCTTCTGTGGACAGTTCGTCACTCGATGCCTGGGCTATCTGCAATGATAACAGATGATCTCTCTCTGCTTTAACCTTCCCGACAACACCATAGAAGGTGCTGATATAGAAAACTACTACTGTGACCCCGAGGGATGCGGGCTAGGGCTAAAGAACCTCTGCCTCTTGTTGGAGTGCCCACCTCATTGAATATCCACTCCACCCTGCGATGCCCCAACCTCCTTAGGTCTATGAGTCTCATTCAACATATTCTCTATGACAACTGTCGACTCTACTAGATCTGTAAAAATACGTAATCTCAATCCTGCCACCCGTTCCCTAATCGCGGGCCTCAGACCCCTTTCAAACCTCGTCGAGCGCAACTCGTCAATAAATATGCAATCTTGAGCAAAATGGGACATGCTAATGAACCTTGCCTCATACTGCACCACACTCAGCGTCCCTTGGGTGAGGGAAAAGAACTCCTCACAATAAAGATCTCTCGAGGACTCGGGAAAGTACTTCTCCAGAAATACCTTGGTAAACGTATCTCACGTGCCTCCCACAATCGTTCTAGCAAACTTCCACCATTCATAAGCATCCCCTTTCAGCTGAAATGCGGCGAATGCAATCCTCAGGTCATCCTCCTCTATTTGTAGGGTATCTAGAATTCTGGTCACCAGCTCCAGCCATTATGTGCCCACCTTGGGATCAAGATCCCCGACAAAAGTAGGAGGGTCGAGATGTCGAAATTCCTGCATCGCGACAGTCACTTTGGGCTCGGGTATTCTCTCTCTCCCCTAGTAGCCTCGGCTAACTGACGGATGGAGCCTACCATCTCACGCAACAAGTCTACCCCATCTATAAGTCCTTGGGGAGCATTAGCATCCCCAGCATCAGGGATTAGCACATCCCCTCGGCCTAAACCACGGTCACGACCTCGACCACGGCCTCGTCCTCCCCGCGTGGACATAACTTTTATACGAAAGTAACACAATAGCATAAGCTTTCATCCATCATGTTATAACGAACATAAAATACATAATCATGCTAACACATAGCCATTCAAGATCATATAAACATATCTCACATACCGAGGAGAACAGACAAGAGTGACGCGTAAATTTAGTTAACCCACTTAGATTCCTTGCTAGAAAACACATTGGCCAAACACATTTCTAACTTGGTTTCCAAATTTGTCAATGCAAACATCCGAAGGAAAGACTAATCAATCCTAAGATCTAACCCCATGCTCACATATACATAAAAATTCTTGTGCTCAACAAGCTATTGTATTCATGTTATCAAAACATCTAAACACATACAATCATGCACACACAATCATCCTCATAAGGTGATGCACCCTCTTCCTATGGCTCATAGGTATTCGAATCCAGAACTCTAATACCAAGTTGTCATACCCTAAAACCCAGGGTTCTCAAAATAAACATACATTCATACATGCATAAAATATCGCCTCAACGCTTACAAATGGGCCTCTAAGAACAGGCAATACATGTAACAGTACATGATCCTTTAACAAAAGGAAGAAAACTTTAAACAAAAGTCTTTCACCTCCGGAGCTTCACTAGATCAACACCCACAATCACCGTCAGCTGAAAAAGTTTTTCACAAATCCCACAACGTGAGCCGAAGCCCAATAGGAAATAGACTAGCATGAATTTAAAAGAAAAACATGCTAACACGAATAATATGAATATTCTGACTCATATGAGCCTCAAGAAAATAACGATTTTACTTCTCAAAAATCACAAGTTTTCTCGTCGTCTCTTGACATCTAACAATGTCCGACAATATAGAAAGCATACACAATGAGTTCATGTGCATATCGTACTCTTTCACGGTCCTTCATCGTGGGATAATACTAATCAAATCATTAAGTTCTTAGCGGTCTTTCACCGGGGGACAATCATTTGCCTTAATGTGCAATTCTTTGCGGTCTTTCACCGCGGGACAATCACTTGCACTAATATGCAGTTTTTCGTATGATTCAACATATATAAGTACGCAGTATTGGAGGCAATACTGCCGAGATCATTGTTTTTGAAAAACGATTATCGATAAAAATTAACTGGACGGACAAACGCTAAAACGGACTCTAGATAAAAATTTTGATGTCGAATAGTCAAAAATAAACCCGTGCAACCAAAATTAATTTAGAAGAATATCTCTTGTAGATCTAATCTTCAACTACGACTGTATTTTCTTACGCGATTCTCGAACGTAGTGTGGGCTACGATCCTCCGAGAACTCGTACTGGCAGAACCCCGATATATTTAAGTCTTGAAAGACAAAAATAATATCATAGTAATAATGATATATAATCATCAAAAACTGACTTAGCCTAATCGCATATATATAGGACTACAACAGGGAACTGTGGATTAATTATGAATTAAACTTTCAGTGGAACACAAACACCTACTAGAGGTTTCTGCAATTATGGAAAGACATGCAGCGATTTTTGTAATTTTTATAAAATACTGAATTACAG
>JAOTRH010120412.1:0-14814 GCA_034768845.1 Heliamphora exappendiculata
CGGCCGCCACAATGTGAGTTGGCGGTCGCCATATTGGGGTTGGCGGTCGCCATGTTAGAAAAGGTTCCACAAGATTCTATTGGCGGTCGCTACAATGGAGTTGGCGATCGCCAGGTTTGGGAATTGCTTGGACAACAAGTTATTGGTTTTGAAGGTTTTTTACGGTTAAAGTTCAAATTTCGAGCTTGTAACACTTCCCGAGGATCGAACTGAAGCACTTGTTCCACCTATTTTCATCATCGGATCCACCTGAGATTGGGTGGGGTCAAATTGGGGTGTCTATAGTCTTTCTTTTTATTCTTTTGTTACATGTATGTTGTAACATATTTTCTGGCATTGGGATCGTGTAATGTATTCCGTTTGGCGATTATATATACAATGCATGTATGGTTTTATTGAGAATGTATGCCCGAGTTGGTTATTTTTTGGTGTTTCACGTAACACGGAGTTCGAGGCGTGACATATTGGTTTCAGAGTTTTGGGTTCGAATACCTAAGAGTCGTGGAAAGAGGTTGCATCACCATGTGAGGTTGATTGCGTATGCTTGGTTGCATGTGTTTAGATGTTTTGATAACATGAACGTGTCAACATGTTAGATATGTGAATGATGTGTATATGTGAGCATGGGGGTTGAAACTTAGCAGTGATTGTCCTGCCTTTGGGCGTTTGGATTAACAAACTTGGGAGCCAAGTTAGAAATGCGTTTAGCTGACGTGATTTAAAGCAGGGAATCTAAGTAGGTTTTCCAGATTGATGTGTCATTCTTATTGGTTCTCCTCGGTATGTGGGGTTGTTTAGCATGAACCTGTGTGCTTATGTGTTAGCATGCTTATGTGGTTTATGCTATGTGATGCATCTCATGTTCTATCTTTTTCATATAGACGCGATGTCTGCAAGACGAGGGCGAGACCGTGGTCGAGGCCGTGGCCGTGGTGTTGACTAAGGGGATGTTCTTATCCTTGATGCTGGGGATGCAAATGCTCTCCTAGAACCGATGGATGCGACAGAGTTGTTGCGTGTGTTGGTTGGTTCTATCCAGTAGTTGGTTAGAGGTGAGACCGTTAGGGAGAGGGGGGAGTGCCTGAGGCGAGGGCTACAGTAGCGATGTGAGAGTTCAGGCGCATGGATCCGCCTACTTTTGCTAGAGATCCTGATCCTATTGTAGTGACAGAGTGGCAAGAGTTGGTGACTCACATCCTGGACACGTTGCTGATTGTGGAGGATGACTTATAGGTTTCTTTTGCCGCCTTTCAGCTGAGGGGTAATGCTCACGTGTGGTGGAGATATGCCAGGACCACAGTGGAGGTCACATGGGCAACCTTTTATAGAAGTGTTTCTGGAGAAATACTTCCATGCTTCGAAGAGGGATTTGTACAGGGAGGAGTTCTATACCCTTACCCAGGGGGCCATAGATGTCATGCAGTATGAGGTCAGGTTTACGTGCTTATCCCGGTTTGCACCGGAGTTAGTGAGCATAGACGAGCTGAGATCGATGAGGTTTGAGCAGGGATTAAGGCCGGCAATCAGGGAACGTGTAGTTGTATTGGGACTTCGTGTCTTTACAGAGCTGGTGGAGGCAGCAGCGAGGGTTGAGAATACTATGACTGAGATTTGAGCTTCCAGGGAGGCCATGACATCATAGGGTGGGACTGAGGCATAGACTAGTGGACGTTCGGGCAAGAGGTAGAGGTCCTCTGGTCCTAGCTTTCACCCATCTGGGTTACCACAGCAGTTCTCTGCACTAGCACCATTAGTGTCTTCCTCTTAGAGGTCAGAACAGAGGAAGTTGATTTGCTATCAGTGCAGACAGCCGGGGCATCGTGTGTTAGAGTGCCCGCAGCCAAAGCCGTCCTAAGGTTTATGGATTCAGTCACAGGGGAAAGAGTTACAGATTTGCTATGCATGTGGCCAGCCTGGACATATTCGCAGGAACTGTCCCCAGAGAGAGAGTGCACCGAGTACAGTGGGCACACCAGAGGGTTCATTTGTGCATGTGCAACAGCAACAGCAGCCTTCTGCGGTTCAGACTTCTCGAATGGCAGGTGGGAGTACATCAGTTCAGTCGGTACGGCAACCGACAGTGCCGAGTTATGGTGGACAAGGCAGAGCGGCATTACCCCGAGCATATGCCCTCATAGCTCCTAGTTCTTCCAAGGCACCGGTGGTGCTAGATGATGCAGATATGCCTTCAACGAGAAGAGGTACTTTTTAAGTCTGCAGGCTTTGGGCCAGTTTCTTTGTTATATCTATTTGGGTGTTTGTGATGGTTTCCGTGGTGGTGTGCTGTGCTGAGGCAGTGGTTGGTGACGATGTGAGGTTGGGGTGAGTTTTAGATCCTAAGTCTTTGATATAGTTGGCCGTTGTTTAAGATGCCTAACCTTATTTGACTATATCCTAGGAACGGTTTGGCTGACTATCTCGTATACCTGTGTCGATTGCGATTGACGGTTTGTTATTTTGACCTTGAGTTGAACTTTGGGGCGAAATTCCTTTTAGCGAGGTAGAGTTGTGAGACCTTGACCCGTTTCCTTTTTTGGCATTTTTCGACGCGCGTTTCTTGTTTGCGATTTTGCATGTTTAAATGCTTTTGATGAATGATCAGGATTAAATATGCATGCGGGGCAGGTTCTCGAAACCGTGGAATGTTGCGGCACGAATTTTTTAATTTTCAAAAAAAAGATATTTTGGAGACCTATAAATATCTAGAGTTAGATATTTTCAAAAGATATTTTCAAAATTTCTCCAATAAGTTTTTTTTTTCTCTCTACCTTCTCTCTAAGTTCTCGGGGGCACATGGCTCAATTTTCAATGATCCAACAGCGGATCCTTGCTATTAGCACGGTGGGCTACGCGTTCATCCGGACAGAATTCTATTCCAGCGAAGCTCAGTTTTGCACGTGGTTCGAGACGTCAAGTTTTTAACTCACCGAGGTAGGATTCTAGACCCTACTACTGTATAAGGGTGCTACGTGTAATCGTGTGTATTTTTAATGGTTAGATTGCTGTAGATCTGATTTTGTATCAAGTTGGGTTTTTGGGTTTAAAAACTATTTTTCAGTGATTTCGATGGATGAAATCGGGTATCGAGTGTTTCTTTCGTGGTTTTAAGGTTTGGCTTCGGCGTGTGTATGTCCAAGGGTGTTAGATGGGTGTTTGGAGGCATTGATTCGAGGTTTGGAGGGCTGAACCCGTAGCTCTAAAACCTGTTTCGCTTGATTCTGCACTGCATGTTACTGCTAGTACATAGACACAAGAGCTGCCTCGTCATAGTGGAAGAGTTGTTCATCAACTTAATCGGTATATGTTCTTGGGATAGTCTTTTGATAAGATCCCGACAGAACTAGATACCCAACCCTGTAACTATAATAAAGTACTTCCAGACGAAGATGTAGATTTTTAGCAAAGGGTTATGAATTCAGAGATGGAATCTATGTATTCCAATTAGGCCTGAGAACTTGTAAAATCACCTGAAGAGATAAAATCCTTTAGATGCAAGTGGATCTACAAAAGGAAGAGATGAGCAGACAGGAAGTTTGAAAACTTCAAAGTTAAGCATGTTGCTAAAAGTTTACTTCGAAAGAAATGATCGATTATGAGGAAATCTTTTTGCCGGTAGTCATGCTTAAGTCTATCTGAATTCTGTTATCCATTGTTACTCATTTTGATTATGAAATCTGGCAAATGGGTGTCAAGACAGCTTTCTTTAATGGAAGTCATGACGAGTCTATCTATATGGTATAAGCAGACGGATTCATTGCAAAGGGCTTGGAGCACATGTTGTGCAAGCTTAAGAAGTGTATTTATGGACTTAAGCCAGCATCGAGATCTTGAAACACTCAGTTTGATCAAGCCATAAAATCTTATGATTTTTATCAAAGTTCAAATGAGTCCTGTGTGTACAAGAAGCATGACGAAAGCATGGTGATTTTTTTAATACTTTATGTAGACGATATCTAGCTATCAAAAATGATGTGGGAGCATTACCTACGGTTAAAATATGATTATCTGGGCAGTTCGATATGAAAGACTTGGGAGAAGTCAATCACATCCTTGAGATCAAGTTTGAGCAAGATCGAAAACAAATGATGTTAAGCTTATTACAAGCAAAGTATATCGATGATATCCTTGCTCATTTTAGAATACAAGATTCAAAGAAAGGATTTTTTCCTTTCAGGCATGAAATCACTCTATCCAAGAATCAGTATCCCAAGACACCTGATGTGATAGAAAAAATGAAGGCGGTTCCTTATGCTTCGATAGTAGGAAGCCTCATATATGCTATGCTTTGCACTAGACCCGACATCTACTTTGTCGTTGGCATAGTTAACAGATATCAACCTAACCTAGGGCAGAAGTATTGAACTACGGTAAAGAGTATAGTCAAGTACCTAAAAATGACTAAGGATTATAAGTTAGTTTACCAAGTAGATAGTCTAGTACCTTTGGGATACACAGACTCAGATTTTCATAAGTCTATCTCATGATACGTGTTTACCTTAGGAGGTGGAGTTATTAGTTAGAGGAGTATCAAGCAGTCTTGTATTCCTGATTCTACCATGGAGACCAAGTACGTGGCAGCTTCTGAAGTAGCCAAGGAGGCCATTTGGCTCAGAAACTTCCTGTTAGATCTAGAGGTGGTCCCTTCAATTCAGTCGACTATTACACTTCATTGTAATAATAGCGGAACACTTACAAACTTGAAGGAGCCAAAGGTCCACAAGAAAGGAAAGCACATTTAGTGTAACTATCACCTGATACGAGAACTTAAATAGAGAGGTGATGTTGTTGTAACCAAGATTGCATTAGGAGATAACCTTGCAAATCATTTTACAAAAAGCTTACTAGCTAAGACTTTTTATAGTCATGTAGAGGGTATGAGAGTCAGATGTATGGCAGCATGATTTTGAGTATAAGTGGGAGATTATCAGGGTTAGTATATTGAAAATCATGTTTTTAGTTTTTAATTTTATTTTAATAAAATTATTTTTTTCATTTTATGAGAATCTTTATTAGCAATATATGTATATCGTTTCTTTAATGATTATGCGTGAACGTCCTTAGTTCTATATAGTATTTTATTTAGTGTGTAGAGTACGGCTAGCACACAGAATATCAGATTTTAGGTTCTTGTAGAATATAAATTTTATGTTCATAGTTTAGATAGAAATGGGCATACTACCGGTACGACTATAGCACAGAGTTTTAATAAGTTTGTATTGATTACGGAAAACAGATAATAGCGTCATTTATTGTTTCGACTCTCTCTACTAGTACATTTTGTGTGTATTAAGTGGGACACATTGAAGTAATTAATTTTGTACTGATTATATAAATTAATTCACGCCCCAAGATTATTATGAATAGTACTTATGCTCTAAATCTTAATATAATTATTGATTTGCGTATATTTAATATTCGTTATTTTGATTCATTAAATGGTGCAATTTTATATAGGTCCATATTCCCGGTGAAATGGATAGCGGTATTATTTATATGGTGAATATTAATTATTGACGGAATCCACGGCCCGAAAGATCGGGATTGACGATACCCCATTAAGGAAGTTTATAAGTTTTGACCAGGCCAAACCCTACAGGTGGATTTGATTATCTGGCGGTCAAATAAGTTAAGCAGAAGGGCTTAAAAAATTTTAAGATGTCGATTAAATTAAATTATCAGTAATTAAATTTAATTGACAGGTATCGAGAATCTTAACGTGAGGAGAAATGATAAGCATTTAATAACAGAAGCTCAATGCAAGGTAGTCTTGAGATTGTGGGTCAAAGTGCAATTATAGTTCTTTAGTGGTGTCAACTGTAATTTAGTATTTTATAGAAATTACAGAAACTGCTGCAAGTTTTTCATATTTGCAGATACCGCTATGAGATTTTCTTAATTGCAGAAACCGTTGATACGTATCTGTGTTCCACTAGAAATCTGACTCATAATTACTCTAGAGATCCCTACTGTAACCCTATAAATATGTGGGTAGACTAAACCATTTTGATAACTTATCTTCAAGATTAAAGCTGTCCAGATTCTGCCGGTACGAGTTCTCAGTAGTCTGTAGCCTACACTACGTTCGACAATCGCATAGGAAAATACAGTATAAGGTTTGACTGGAGTTTCAACTTGGAATAAAAAATGTAGTTGAAGATTTGACCGGTAAAAGGTATTCTTCAAAATTAACTTTGGTTGCACGGGTTTTAATTTTGATCGTTTGACGTCAAACGTTTTATCTGGAGCACGTTTCGATATTTTCCCATCCAGTTAATTTTTTATCGAAAATCATTTGCAAAAAAATTAATCTTGGCAGTTTTGCCTCCTACAATTGGTACTAGAGCCGTTTTATTTTTTGTTTATGGTTATCGGAGCCGGATAATTTTAGAACTGTACTAACTTGGTTTTGTAGGCGTTATAATCTTGATTTTTTGATCTTCATTTATTTTATGTTTGATTGAATGCGTGAATGATGATTATTTAATTTTTTAAATCACTGCGATTAACCGTGATAGATCGAATGTGAGGCTTCGGGACATAGGATCGATGTAATAGCTAGTTATTAATTTTAAATATCTATTTAGATTATTTAAAAACAGGTTGAATATCCAATAACACGAAAAATAGGCGGCGTTACCGACGGTGGTTTCGGCTATTTTGGGGCACGGATTGCGGTGATTTTTTTATAGTTTTTTGATTTTTTTTCCTAGCAACTTTTTCAACAATTTTTAAGCTTAAAAACATCATTAAAAACTATTCCAAAAACATGAAGAAAAAAACTACATAAAAAAAATAGCCCGACGGCGGCACCACTGGTGGCGGTTCAGGGCCATTTTTCGTGAGTTTTTTTTATATTTTTGAGACTATTTTTGAACATGTTCTTTGGCTTAAAAAAGAAGTAAAATATGATTAGAAAAGAAATTCAAACAGTGGGAAAAAAACTGGTCAAATATTGTAGAAAAAATCGGGCAGTGGCGGCAACAGCAGCCTTTGGGGCTATTTTTCGAACTATTTTTTAGGCATTTTTCGAAGCAATAGGTGATTGAATATTTGAGCTATTTTTTCCGAAAAGACGGATGCAAAAGAACCACCAAAAAAGGCCCAAATATGGCACTTTTTTGGTCAGAGACGCAGCTTGGGCAGCGGCAATGGTTCAGGCAGTTTTCGAGCAAATTTCTTGAAAAAAAAATCTTACTTTTCGAGAGCTATTTTTCGGTATAAAAAGCTTAAAAAATAGAGCACGAACGTGGCAGCAAAAGCTGGCTGAAGGTGGCGGCTTGGTGACGCCGGCGGCGGTTTGTGGTGGCCATCAGTGGGGCTGTTTTGATCGATTTCTGATATGATTGAAGACTAATTTATGATATGCTTGTATATCACACAGTATCAGGGAATTTTGATGTAATTGGGACACATGAATCAAAGACGAACAAGAATTATTACATCTTATCTTCTATAGGAGACTGAAACGCCGTAGTGTTTCACTTTAATCATAAAATCGAGATATATACATAATGTATTTATTTATATATGAACTGCGTGGATATTGTATAGCTATTTTATTTATTTTTGTTAATTTAATTAATTCAAAATTTTAATTTTAATTAAAATATTTTGTAATGAAAAATAAAATTAAGCTTATTTATTTAAAAAAATTTAATTAAATAAAAAAATTTAGATATTTTATTTTTTTCAAAATATTACGTTTAAGATGATTTTTCAAAAAAATGGATATCTTAGAAAAACGTGAGAATTAATTTTGGATTTTGAATTAATTAAATGAAAAAATATTTAATCAAATAAATTATTATTTTTTTTAAAATGTGGAATGAAAATTAAGTAAATAAATTCCTTTTTTGAAAAACTGAAGAAAAAACAGTGCATTTATTAAATTTTATTTATTACGCATTTAAATACGAAAAGATATAATGACAAATCAGAATTTTTGAAATCGTGTACACAAAAAGATGTTTTATTCTTTCATATCATGTGGTTTTGAAATTAATAAATTTATTTTAATTAAATAAATATTTTTGACCCCCAAAAATATTTTAAAAATCTAAGTGAGAGAAAATTTATTCACAGATAAATCATGCGGTCTCCATTACTAGTTTGTAGGCGATGCAATTAAACCCTGCGTATTGACAGTAAGGCTTTCCTCTCTATCGGATAGATTAATTGCGGTATCACCAGTGTAAACCTCCTTTAAAGATAATTCTGGATAATTTTTAGTGTGGATCACTTCTTCATCTAAAAAGTTGATTGCAAAGCGATTGATTTGGAATTAGGTAATGATTAACAGTTAGTTGTATATAATAGTATCCTCTCTATTTGAGTCACTGTTATTAAATACTGGACCGAATCTATGTCAGCTATTTAATTTTATTTGCCAGAGTTAGTTGTCTAGATAATAAAATTAATTAGAATTGGCCTATCTGGTTATACGATGGATAGTGGACGTCCTCCCATCGAGGCATTCTATTCACAGGGTACCAGGCAGCTAGCAAATTTCTTTTAAAATGATAAATAGAACCAAATTAAAATAAATTCAAAGTATTGCTCGTCATAATTAATGGTATTTTTTAATTATGTAATTCTCAAGATTAAAATAGTTTTCAACTCATTCGCTTTAATACTCAAAGAAAACAAACTAACGGAATCAAATTTTGTTGACTAGAAAATTAACTTATATATAAGTTTTAACTACCAATGGTATTCCTTCAATACTAAAAAATGTGTTTCTTTAAAAAAAAGGGTTCTTCCTCTGGGCCGAAATGTTTGAAAAAGATAAAGGTTCCTTTATCTACACACCAGGTTCTTGTAGATAACACCGCTAAATATATTTTCAATTCATTGTCGGGGTTCCAAGAAACAAAGCAAATTAGTGATGGGAAGATTCACATGCATATGAATAATAATACAAAGGTAACAGTAGTAGCATTGGGAGATGTCACTCTCAGTTTTAGTGGAGATCAGGTTTTAATATTGAGATATCGTCTTTATGTACCTTCCATTAGAAGGAACTTAGTTTCAGTTTCTAGATTGGTTAAAGACAGATATATGATTTATTTTAATAACTCTGTATTTATTAAGGATAATAAACAAGTTATCTGTTATGGTACATTGGTAGATGATCTTTATATTATTACTCTTATCTCTCCTATACTGCAACTAACTGAAATAAATAACACATCTAATTTACCATATAAGAGAAAGTTTCCTTCCTTAATGAACAAAACGTTTCTTTGGCACTTACGCTTGAGTCATATTAATCTATATAAGATAAACATACTTGTAGCAGATAGACCTTTTAATTCATTGGAAGTGGAGGCACTTCTAGTCTATGAATCTTGCTTAGAGAGTAAGATGATCAGGAGGCCATTCTCGGCCAAAAGCTATATAGCTAAAAACCCGTTGGAACTAGTTCATTCTAATATGTGTGGTCCTATGACAATCCGGGAAAGTGGTATCTTTGAGTACTTGTCAGTTTTATTGATGACTACTCAAGGTATCAATACATTTACCTGATACACTATAAGTCTGAATATTTTGAGAAATTCAAAGAATTTAAGGCGAAGACGGAGAAGCGTCTAGGTAAAAGTATCAAATCACTACGATCCAACCGTGGTGGAAAATACCTCTTTAGATAGTTTAGGGATTACTTGTCATCAGAGGGAATTATATCTTAGTTGACTGCACCTGGCACTCCACAGCAGAATGGTGTAGCAGAAAGAAGAAATAAGACTCTTATAGAGATGGTATAGTCCATGATGAGTTATTCAGGTTTACCCGATTCATTTTGGGGACTCGCTATAGAGACAGTGGCTTACATTCTGAACTTAGTACCTTCTAAATCAGTACCTTCTACTCCCACAGAATTGGGAACTGAGTGTAAGCCTAGTCTGAAACATATTCGAATTTGGGGGTGTCCAGCACATGTGATGAAAGGGAACGAGAGTAAGTTGGAACTGAGGATAGAAATATGTTTCTTTGTGGAGTATCCCAAGGAAATGAGGGGTGGTCTGTTTTATAATCTTAAGGATCAAAAGTTCATTGTTAGCACCAATTTCTGATTCTTGAAAAATGATTATATTATGGATCACATGCCTAATAGCAAAATTATTCTTGAAGAACTGAGAGAAAATACCAGTAGAACGGAAAAGGAACCACAAGTCACTGATATTCAATTATCTCGTCACAGTGGAAAGATTATCGGGATAGGTGCAAATCAAGAATAGGGTGTTGATGTTGAGGGCTTGATTCTGCACAGCATGTTACTGCTAGTACATAGACACTAGAACTGCCTCGTCATATTGGGAGAGTTGTTCATTAACCTAATCGGTATATGTTATTGGGATAGTCTTTTGACAAGATCCTGACAGAACAAGATACCGAGCCCTGTAACTATAATAAAGTACTTCAAGATGAAGATGTAGATTTTTAGCAAAGGGTTATGAATTTAGAGATAGAATCTATGTATTCCAATTAGGTCTGAGAACTTGCAAAACCACCCGAAGAGGAAAAATCCTTTGGATGCAAGTGGATCTACAAAAGAAAGAGATGAGCAGACAGGATGTTTGAAAACTTCAAAGTTAGGCATGTTGCTAAAGAGTTTACTTAGAAAGAAAAGATCGATTATGAGGAAATCTTTTCGCCGGTAGTCATGCTTAAGTCTATCAGGATTCTCTTATCTATTGTTACTCATTTTGATTACGAAATCTGGCAAATAGATGTCAAGACAGCTTTCTTTAACGAAAGTCATGACGAGTGTATCTATATGGTATAAGCAGACGGATTCATTGCAAAGGGCTTGGAGTACTTGTTGTGCGAGCTTAAGAAGTCTATTTATGGACTTAAGCCGGCATCAAGGTCTTGAAACACTCAGTTTGATCAAACCATAAAATCTTATGATTTTTATCAAAGTCCAATTGAGTCCTGTGTGTACAAGAAGCGTGACGAAAGCGTGGTAATTTTTTTAATACTTTATGTAGACGATATCTTGCTATCGAAAATGATGTGGGGACATTACCTATGATTAAAATATGGTTATCTGGGCAGTTCGATATGAAGGACTTGGGAGAAGTCAGTCACATCCTTGAGATCAAGTTTGAGCAACATCGAAAACAAATGATGTTAAGCTTATTACAAACAAAGTATATCGATGATATCCTTGCTCGTTTTAGCATACAGGATTCCAAGTAAGGATTTTTCCCTTTCAGGCATGAAATCACTCTATCCAAGGATCAGTGTCCCAAGACACCTGATGAGATAGAAAAAATGAAGGCGATTCCTTATGCTTCGACAGTAGGAAGCCTCATATATGCTATGCTTTGCACTAGACCCGACATCTACTTTGTCGTTGGCATAGTTAACAGATATCCGCCTAACCTAGAGCAGAAGTACTGAACTACGGTAAAGAATATAGTCAAGTACCAAAAAATGACTAAGGATTATATGTTAGTTTACCAGGTAGATAGTCTAGTACCTTTGGGGTACACAGACTCGAATTTTCATAAGTCTATCTCATGATATGTGTTTACCTTAAGAGGTGGAGTTATTAGTTAGAGGAGTATCAAGCAGTCCTGTATTGCTGATTCCACCATGGAGGCCAAGTATGTGGCAGCTTCTGAAGTAGCCAAGGAGGCCATTTGGCTCAAAAACTTCATGTTAGATCTAGAGGTGGTGCCTTCAATTTAGTTGACTATTACACTTTATTGTAATAATAGCGGAACACTTACAAACTTGAAGGAGCCAAGGGTCTACAAGAAAGAAAAGCACATTTAGTGTAACTATCACCTGATACGAGAACTTATACAGAGAGGTGATGTTGCTGTAACCAAGATTGTATCAGGAGACAACCTTGCAGATCATTTTACAAAGAGCTTACTAGCTAAGACTTTTCATAGTCATGTAGAGGGGATGGGAGTCAGATGTATGGCAGCATGATTTTGAGTATAAGTGGGAGATTGTTAGGTTTAGTATATTGAAAATCATGTTTTTAATTTTTAATTTTGAGTATAATCAGATGTATGGCAGCATGATTTTGAGTATAAGTGGACGTCCTTAGTTCTATATAGTATTTTATTTGGTGTGTAGAGTACGGCTAGCATACAGAATATCAGATTTTAGGTTCTTGCAGAGTATAAATTTGATGTTCATAGTTTAGATATAAATGGACATACCATCGGTACGACTGTAGCACAGAATTTTAGTAAGCTTTTCTTGATTACGAGAAACAGATAATAGCGTCGTTTATTGTTTCGACTCTCTCTACTAGTACATTTTGTGTGTATTAAGCGGGACACATTGAAGTAATTAATTTTGTACTGATTATATAAATTAATTCACACGCTAAGGTTATTATGAATAGTACTTATACTCTAAATCTTCAAATAATTATTGATTTGCGTATATTTAATATTCGTTCTTTTGATTCATTAGATGGTGCTATTTTATATGGATTTATATTTTCGATAAATTGGATAGCGGTATTATTTATATGGTGAATATTAATTATTGATGAAATTCACGTCCCGAAAGATCGGGATTGACGATACCCCCTTAAGGAAGTTTATAAGTTTTGACCAGGCCAAACCCTGCAGGTGAATTTGATTATCCGACGGTGAAATAAGTTAAGCAGAAGGGCTTAAACAATTTTAAGATGTCGATTAAATTAAATTGTCAGTAATTAAATTTAATTAGCAGGTATCGATAATCTTAACGTGGGGAAAAATGGTAAGTATTTAATAACAGGAGCTCAATGCAAGATGGTCTTGAGATTATGGGTCAAAGTGCAATTATAGTTCTTTAGTGGTGTCAACTGTAATTTAGTATTTTATAGAAATTACAAAAATTACTGCTAGTTTTCTATATTTGCAGATACCGCTATAAGGTTTGCTTAATTGCAGAAACCGTTGATACGTATCTGTGTTTCACTAGAAATCTGACTCATAATTACTCTAGAGGTCCCTGCTGTAGCCCTATAAATATGCGGGTAGACTGAACCAGTTTCATAACTTATCTTCAAGACTAAAGCTGTCCAGGTTCTGCCGGTACGAGTTCTCGATAGTCCGTAGCCTATGCTACGTTTGAGAATCCCATAAGAAAATACAGTAGAAGGTCCAACTAAAACTTCAACTCGGAATCAAAAATGTAGTTGAAGATTTAACTGGTAAAAGGCATTCTTCAAAATTAACTTTGGTTGCACGGGTTTTAATTTTGATCGTTCGACGTCAAAAGTTTTATCTGGAGCACGTTTCGGCGTTTGCCCATCCAGATAATTTTTTACCGAAAATCATTTGCAAAAGAATTAATCTTGGCAGTTTTGCCTCTTACAATTGGTACTAGAGCCGTTTTACTTTTTGTTTGCGTTTATCAGAGTCAAGTAATTTTAGAACTGTACTAACTTGGTTTTGTAGGTGTTCTAATCTTGATTTTATGATCGTCATTTATTTTATGTTTGATTGAATGCGTAAATGATGATTATTTAATTTTTTAAATCACTGAGGTTGACCGTGATAGATCGAATGTAAGCATTTGGGACATAAGATCAATGTAATAGCTAGTTATTGGTTTTTAAATATCTGTTTATATTATTTAAAAACAGGTTGAATATTCAAGAACACAAAGAACAGACGGCGGCACCGGCGGTGGTTTTGGCTATTTTGGACCACAGATTGCGGTAGTTTTTTTTAGGATTTTTTG
The DNA here is from genome assembly GCA_034768845.1 of Heliamphora exappendiculata. Taxonomy (NCBI): domain Eukaryota; kingdom Viridiplantae; phylum Streptophyta; class Magnoliopsida; order Ericales; family Sarraceniaceae; genus Heliamphora; species Heliamphora exappendiculata. The sequence continues at coordinate 13,702 of JAOTRH010120412.1, forward strand.
ACTTATTTCCCTGCAACTTTTTCAACAAATTTTAAGCTTAAAAACATCATTAAAAACTATTCCAAAAACATGAAGAAAAAAACTACATAAAAAAATAGCCCGTCGGCGGCACCAGTGGTGGCGGTTTAGGGCCGTTTTTTGTGAGTTTTTTTGATATGTTTGAGACTATTTTTGAACAGATTTTTGGGCATAAAAAAGCAGTAAAATATCATTAGAAAAGCAGTTCAAAAGTGGGAAAAAAATTGGACAAATAGTGCAGAAAAAATCAAGCAGCGGCGGCAACAGCAGCCTTCGGGGCTATTTTTTGAGGCTGTTTTGGACTATTTTCGAGGCATTTTTCGAAGCAATTGGTGATTGAATATTTGAGCTATTTTTTTCGAAAAGACGAATGCGAAAGAACCACCAAAAAAGCCCAAACATGGCACTTTTTAGGTCGGCGACGCAGCTTGGGCAGCGACAGTGGTTCGGGCAGTTTTTGAGCAAATTTCTTGATAAAAAAATCTTACTTTTTGAGAGCTATTTTTCAATATAAAAAGCGTAAAAAATAGAGCACAAACGTGGCAGCAAAAGCTGGCTGAAGGTAGCGACTTGGTTGCGCCCGCGACGGTTTGTGGTGGCCAGCAGTGGGGCTGTTTTGATCGATTTCTAATATGATTGAATACGGGTATATGATATGCTTGTATATCACACAATATCAGGGAATTTTGATATAATTGGGACCATGAATCAAAGACGAACAGAGATTATTACAGTTTATCTTCTATAGGGGACCGAAACGCCTTAGTGTTTCACTTTAATTATAAAATCGGGATATATACTTATCACGTTTATTTATATATGAACTGCGTGAATATTGCATAGCTGTTTTATTTTTTCTATTAATTTAATTAATTTAAAATTTTAATTTTAATTAAAATATTTTGTAATAGAAAATAAAACTAAGTTTATTTATTTAAAAAATTTTAATTAAATAAAAAAATTTAGATATTTTATTTTTTACAAAATATTATGTTTAAGATGATTTTTCATAAAATTGGATATCTTAGAAAAACGTGAGAATTAATTCTGAATTTTAAATTAATTAAATGAAAAAATATTTAATCAAATAAATTA